>JAGDQP010018968.1:0-35640 GCA_022664845.1 Lepisma saccharinum
TGGTGTTTTGAATATGAGCCCGAAACAAAGCGGCAAAGTGCTGAATGGAGAGCGCCGGATGAAGGACCACCCAAAAAAAGTCGCTTGGTGAAGTCAAAAGTTAAGGTGATGCTGATTTGTTTTTACGATTCAAAAGGAATTATCCACAAAGAATTTGTTCAGCCCGGCCAGACAGTCACTGGAGAGTTTTACTTGGGCGTCATGAAGCGTTTGCTGGCAAGAATTCGTCGTATTCGGCCCGAATATCGAGAAATCGGCAGTTGGACTCTTTTGGACGATAATGCACCATCACATCGTTCGCGACTTGTAACTGAATTTTTTGTCAAAAATCACATTATTCGTTTGCATCATCCGCCCTATTCACCAGATCTCGCTCCGTGCGATTTCTATCTGTTCCCGAAACTGCATTTGGCGATGAAAGGAAAGTGGCACGCATCGATTGAAGCCATTGAGAAGGCGACGACCGCCGTCCTAAAGACCATTCCAATAAAGGACATGGAGAAGTCGTTTGACAACTTGTTGGAGCGTGCAAATATGTGTATCGATGCAGAAGGGGAATACATTGATTAATAAAAATGATTTGTTCCAAAATGTACATTGTTTTTTTGTTTTTTTAAAACGTTCGGTTTCTTTTGGAATGGAGGGTGTATATATATATATATATATATATATATATGATAACTCGCTATGATATGCGTTTATGATAACTTGGACAGCTGAATTATGTACAGATTGAACAGTAGGCTAGAAGTTAATACAATTTAATCAAAATAAGTTTTTGAATTCTTTAGTCAAGTTTAGTGATCCTTTAGTACATTTCCTAAAAGACAGTAAAAGATCTGAAATTGTTTGATAAGACCAAAAGAATTATTAAGGAAGCAATTTGCGTCAAGCTTCAGAAACTTTGTCCCTCCATTGTGCAATAAGATAAAAGTGTTTCAGTTATGAACAGGATATTGCTCAGGTTTGATAAATTGTCTAAAGAAATATTAAAAACCCGCAAGAAATATATTTTACACTGGAGAGGTAAATATATTGTTATATCGTGTTCGATAGGCTCAGTAATACTTAAATTTTGCTTATAACCTAATACGCAACTAAATCTTAGTTTAGTTTATGCTTCATTGTATATTTGTTCCCAAATATCCTTACTGTACTGAACTTTCTTTTATGCTGCCATTAGAGATCCACTCGGTAATATTATATCTAATGGTTTAAATCACAAATTACGGTGGTCTTGATTCTCATAGTTGTCTAACGTTCAAAAGTTCCCTTAGAATTCAAAAGTTCAAAAGTTTTTTTTTTTTAATTTTGCCAGCGGGGCACGAATCCCAGAGCTGGAAAGCCATGAAACACAATAGTAAGGTAATAGGCTAATAGTAGTAATAGTTTATACTTTTGTTTTAATATGAGTTCCTTCTACAACGATATATTAAAATTTTGATTTTAAGAACGTTGTTAAGATGAACACGAACAACATATGCACGAAACACATCGTCTTTCCCTTAGATTATAGATGACTATTTCTATTATCTAAAATGTTTTCTCAATCTTTGATTGGCTGAAGCTTAACATGACGTTACATGTGATCATTGTTGTAGCGTCGGACTGGAAATTTCCCCCAAATGTTTGTCATAAGTCTCACTTAAGGCTGTTTCTCTTAAGGTTGCCGTAAGTTTGATTTGTCTGAATTTCGTGAATTCAAATATTCATCACAAACTTAGGGGAGTCATAGAATTTGCCTTAAATATTTCACTAACGACAGCTTTTGTGAATCCTTCCCAGCAGATCCTGGTAAGGAGAATTATATCTCACACGCAAAGGCACGATATCAATTATTATCCTTGTAAATACTTAATTCACTTCAGAATCTACATTCCACAATTAATAGTAAAACGCACATCTTATTGTTATATCTAATATCATACAGACGTATATTTAATTATAGCATAACTTATTCTAGACAATACATTTGTCACCAACACTATTATCCCAAGTTGTGTTTAAAATTAAAATTCAATAGCACAGGAAAAGAATGTGCTTTGTCCATTTCTTTAATTTTACAGAAGAGCTTTTCAAAAGTAAAAAAAAAAAAAAAAAGAAAAAAAACCAGCATTACCTGGACATTAAATGAAGATTTGCTTATAATATTCTTTCTTTGCATATTCTCTCCTTGCATGGTACTTCGTTTAAAAGAACTAATAGATAGCACCCTTATTGCAATTTGGCACGAAATGGACATAGCACGTTTTTTTTCCCCCTGTGATCTTCAATTGTTCGTTCTGAAAATTTAGTCATATTTTATCTACATCATCTTGCACCAACATAGCACTTACTATATTACTTCTACTCTTCACAGGGTATCATTTAAACTTAGTACACGAAAGAAATACAAAGTCAAATTAAGAATCGTATATTAAGAATCATTAGGATACAGTAATATTAGGAACCAGTGATAATGTTTCTGAGAACAGAAGTAACTGGAATATGTTCTTCGATTATGTTTTGACTTTTGATATTAGGTTTGTATCGGATCAGAAAGGTGCAATAAAAATGATTGCAGGGGAACAAGGGGGGAGACACTACCCCCCCCCCAGATTTCAGTTTTTATATCTTTTGCTATATTATTTTCATATATTTGGTGTACGTTTTCATTCTTTTCACTGGATGCATTTCATAAGGGGTACTTGGGATACTGCCCTTAAATTTTCTCATTAATTGCAATTTTTATTTTAATCTATGTAATCACAAATTGCCAATATGAATGTACCTTTGTGAAAATATCGAAAGTAAAAACACGAATTTCATTATAGTACCATTGTAACTTTTATTACTTTGAACGTACTCTCTTTTGATGAAGTTCACTGCATTCTTCTGTAAGAAAACTAATCAACAAAAGAACCCTCTCTCTGTCTCTCACTAACGTACGGTCACACACACAAAAACTTATATAAAAAGTTTAAAAAAGCATTTTAAAGTATTATACAGTATAGAGTACTTTTACATACTCTATCGCTTACAGAACTCGTAAGTTTATCGCCGCAGTAACAAAAGTTTGCAAAGAATTCTATCGTGGCAAGATCAAGCCAGTTTTCATCACGAATAACGACTTCTCGAAGATCCCTTCTAATATTGTCTTCCCAATGGTCTCTTTCCCGACGGTTTTCCAACCACAATGGAATATAGTCTTCATTTTCACCCTATCCAAGCAACATGGCCTGCTCAGCTTAGTCGTCGTGATTTCAATATTCTTACAACATCGGATGAGTGATACAGTTCATGTAGTTCTTCATTATGCAGTCTCCTCTGTTCTCCAGTCATCTCGCCCCGTTTTGGCCCGTGGTTATCTTCTTGGATCGTAATCCAACTTCCGCAACCGTAAAGTACTACCGACAGACTAACAGTTATGTATATATTTCAATTTCAACATTCTTGCTGTTAATCGCGAGGTTAGGAATTTCTGGACTGAATAGAAACATACGTTGCCCGTCATTAAGCGACTGTTTATTTCTTCCGTGACGGTTTTTGCACATACGCTCAGAAGTATTTAAATTTATTTTCTTTCTATGTTCTCATTCTTAATTGTTATGTATCGATTTCCTTCATTCCCTATGCGTCGGCTTGTTATTATATATTTTATTTTCTCTACGTTCACATGTAGACATACAGATGCTTATCAGAATAATGGAAACACCTGTAGTTGGCAACACGTCAGATGTATGGGTTGGCAGTGGTGTCGTGGGGACCGCAGCGCCGGACTGCTGGTGGTGGTGTGTTAGGTCGGTCTCCATACTACGTCAGGCGTCGTGGAACAGGAGTGTGCAGTGGCTGCAGCAGACGGAGGTAGTGTAAAATGGGAGACCTCTCAGAGTTTCAAAGAGGGCAAATTGTTGGTGCGCGGTTATGTGGAGTGAATGTGACGGCAGTGGCTAGTGTGTTAGGTGTGTCGCCAGGGACAGTGTCGAAGGTGATGACGGCCTACACAACACACGGGAAAACCACATCGGGGAAGCGGAACAGTGGGCGGAAGAAAAGCATCAGTGACAGGGCACGCCGGGTATTAAAGCGCATTGTCACGCGGAACCGTCGTGCCACTGCGGCGCAAGTGACGGAGGAACTCAATCAGCACCTCCCCCAACCTGTTTCGACAATCACAGTCCGCCGCGAATTACATGACATGAACTTACGGGATCGTGTTGCACGGGCCAAACCTCTCATCAGGGACCAGAACGCTTTAGCACGCCGCAAATGGTGCCGCGACCATGCAACTTGGACCGTTGACGACTGGAAACGTGTGGTATGGTCGGATGAGTCACCATTCACCCTATTCCAAACCACGGGCCGTGTTTATGTGTAGAGAACGCCCAAAGAAGCGTATGATCTGCAGTGTCTCCGCCCAACTGTGAAACATGGCGGCGGCACGGTGATGCTGTGGGGCGCAATATCATGGTTTTCATTGGGTCCTGTGGTCACACTTCGCGGACGCATCACTGCCAACGATTATGTCGCAATTTTAGGAGACCACTTGCATCCTATGGTCCGGATGTTGTTCCCGGACAATGACGCCATATTCCAGGATGATAATGCACCCATTCACACAGCTGGAGTTGTTGCAGCGTGGTTTGAGGAACATCGAGATGAAGTTCAACACCTCCCCTGGCCCGCCCAATCCCCAGATCTCAACATAATTGAACATCTGTGGTCCATCTTGGAAACACGACTGCGGCGACGATTTCCACCTCCATCCTCTCTCACAGAACTGGCCGATGCCCTGCACGAGGAATGGTGTAATATTCCACTTGCTACCATTCACGATCTCTATGCCTCCATCCCACGTCGCATCAAGGCTGTTCTGAAGGCGAAAGGTGGCCCGACACCATATTAATCTGGTAAGTTGCACTTTCGTTCAGGTGTTTCCATTATTCTGATAAGCATCTGTATGTTATCATGTATTTTGTTTACTGTACATTCAACTGTAAACCTATCTCATCGCACGCTTCTGCTAAGACCTCTGTGTTACTTTGTAGTGCATCTATATCGTGCCCTATTAACCTACATCATCCGTATATACGAACAGTTGATTCAAGCAATTAAATGTTAGTTTCCTTTCGTCATTTCCTTTGGTGATAAGGCATCACCGTTTCAATTCGCTGCGAATCTCGAAACTATCTGACATATTATTACCTAACCTTACTCTGCTTATGGTGTCGCTGAGACATTCTTACTAGCTGAACAAGTCTTTTTCGGAATACCAAATTGTATCAGGATACTGTATAACTTTTCTCTTTTTATAGTGTCACATATTCAAGTGATTAGTATAATAGTGTATAAACCAAATGTTTAGAGAGAACCAAGTGGAGAAAGCAAACATGTAAAAACAAAGTCACATAAGGAATAAAAAGACCTTGTAGTATCGGGCAACGTATGTTTAGAAACTTCTAACCTCGTGATTCATATTAAAGAAATTGAAATTGAAAATAAACAGAACGGTTATTCTGCCGGTAACTTTTTTGCCGTTGCCAAAGTTAAGAGTACGACCCTAGCAAATGAAGATAAATGACGTGTGTTTGAAAATAAGGTTTTGAGAAAGAGATACGGGCCAAAACGGGACGAGATGACTGGAGAATGGAAAAACTCCATAATGAAGAAAACTTCACGGACTATTCGATGTTATAAGAATAATGAAATTACGACGACTAAGGTGAGCAGGCCATGTAGCTCGGATAGGGAGAAACATTACATTACATTGTGGTTGGAAAACCAGAGGGAAAGAGACCATTGGGAAGACCGGGATGTCGTTGAAAGATAATGGGATCTTCGAGAAGTATGTATTTGTGATAAAAACTGGTTTGGTCTTGTCCAGATTAGAATTCCATGGCGAACGTTTGTTACTGCAGCTATGAAACTTGCGAGTTCCGTAAGCCATAGAGTAAGTACGTATAAACCATATGTTATTAGAAGTAAAAAGATGATCTAATAAGTGATATCAGCGAAAGTCGGAAAAAGATGATTCAGAAGATCGATGACAAGCCAGATTGTTTTCTGTATGATTTATTCTGAACATACATCCAAAGAAATTCTCAAAAACACATATAGGTCACATATGAGTAATCACATAATCATCGACTAAAATATGTGTGATTCATGTGTAATATTTATGACAAGATTCCAATAAGATGACATACAGCAGATGATTCACAGATCTGAATTGAGGTAAGAGCAGTAGTGCGATTAATCACAAGACGGATCTACTCATACGTCAACCAACACCAGGATCTACAGTCTGTATATAAGCTTCGGAAATGATAGATCAAAACCGCAGTTTGATCGTAGTCTGGGGGTAGTTGGATCACAATTTGATGGACGTTTAGATTGTTAGGAATCAGTCTTAGTCAGTAGTGAAATTTAGTGGTTGAATATATTTAATACACATATTCATTTATAGTAATAATTTAGGGGCCCTCATCTTAAGATACAATGTTACTTCCACCTCCAACTTTTAATTTTTAAAAATACTGAAAAAAAAATCAAGAACAATATTGAAATTTTGAATCAGGATTTAAGAAATGAACTCTTTCAGATTTTCAGGCCAATTCTTTCAGTCGAGATATTTTGAAGGTCATAACATAGGACGTCATAGCTCAGGATTTCAAATTTCCCATCCGTAAGAAGTATCTTCAAATTATGGATTAGTAGTTCATCTGATAGATATTCTTAAGTATGATCTAGCCCACTTTCTAAACTACAATTTTGATTGTCATTTGTCTATTAGTTTCAAATATATTAAAAATGGAACCTGATTACCAAAGGGCTTTTAAAACGAATCTGAATTGGAATTTCTACAGGTTTTTAGACAACAAGCCAAATGGATGATGATGGTAGAATTGGTGGAATGAAGAATGTGGGAGGAAACGTAAGGGAGGATTCTGAGAATACCCACGCACATGGTACTTTTCCACCACATGGCACGAGCCGGGATCGAACCGGGGACCCCACGCAGTAGAGATGAGTCCCTTTCTTTCACTGAGCCGCAGCGGCACAAAACGAACCGATTTAATTTTCAGTACTTATATTTTTGTAATTTAGTTGTCGTAAGTTTTGTTTGTAGTTATTTCTTGTAAAATACAGTAACAATCAATAAGTTTGTTTCTATTTCTTGTTTCAGATAAACAAAAAATATATTTCTGGAATGCTCTGTTTGATATTTCAATATTCAATTCTATCGGTAATGAAGAATTGCTAATAGTCGTAGCCAAACATTTTCGAGACAGCATCATGTTCAGGAAGTGTCTAGATACAACTCTGAAGTTACATGATTAACTATCCAAATCGTCATTTTTTGAGGTATCAAACCTACTAAACACTGTGAAATTTGTTTTATGTTCACCTGAACATATATTTGAAAAGTCGACAAAAAACAGATAAGATCGGAAAAGCTTTACTGGTATTACAATTTTTCCGTGTTGAGAAATGACGATTTTTAACAATACCAGAATCAACCTATAAGTTCATTCACTCATGGTTCAGCAGTCGCTATCAACAACAACAGATGTCCATAATACCCTTTAATTAAATCTAACTCGAAACTCCAAATTATACTGAATCAATTTCAAATAATTTTGCAATTTCATTTTGCAGTTTCTTCCTGGGATGTTGAACCTTTCAACGGCCCAACAACTAAGTTTTTTCTTCATCCTGTTCCTATATCTTTTGAAATTATTAATATCTTGCAGGTTGTTTGTGATAGTTCTAAGTCTTAAAGTGGGAGGACTTGAAAAAACAAAACCAGATGACGCGAAAACATACAAGAAATCTGGATCTGATCTCCTTCCCAGAAGTTATGAGGCTATCATTGAACTTATCTAGGATTCACTTAATCTCTTTTCAAAGCAAAAACGTAGAGCTGTTTTACAAGTAACTGATAAAGAGAACATTAAAACCATAAGAGAAGAATGTAGAAAAGAGAATGCAAACTAAGCTACTGATCAAAATTTACAGAAGTAAGTAAGTATTGGAGAAAGTTGAAGAGGAAAGGCAAGAACAATATAGATGATGAAAGAAATGTAGTGAAACTTCTATTTCTATTTTTTTTTTTTTAAAAAAGGCCTACCTAGACACGTTAATATAAACAGAGAAACAAAAAGAGCCACGATATTTCTCTTGATCCAAACGAACTTCATCAGGTTATAAAGGAAAACAGAGGAATTGAATAAATAGAATAGAATACTTTATTAGTCATTAGACAATATAAAATTGCAATAGACTTCGTCAGGAATCGTACATATAAAATTAAATTTAAAAAAAAAATGTAATAACAAAAGGTAAAGGCATCGAAAGAATCACACTGTCACAGAGTGGTTAAAGGAGAAAGAAACCGGAACTAAGGCTGAAGCAGGATTCCGTACACATACACTAGATGGCAGACTTGTAGATATGAAACTTTTGGTCGAAGTGTCTTTTTTTTTCAATTTTTTCCTGCTAGACTAGAATTTCGCAGGGCTGAACTTCAGTATCACACATGATTCAGATTCAGTACTGTACCTGCACCTATTATTTAATGTTGTACTAGATTTTCTTAGTCTTTTAACCATCTGATGGAACAATTGATATATCGTGGGAGTACTGTGTTTCAGGAAGACATTTTTTTTTCCATATTCCTAGGAGGATTTACGTGATGGATATTCTGGTTTAGTATATTGTTTTGTATACATTGTTTATCGAAGAGAGAAATAAAAATTAAGGCTGAAGGGAACGATTGAGAAAGAAAAGGTAATTGTATTGAGGAAAAAATTGATGCAGAGTGGCGATTTTAGTAGAAGGTGACATCGCATGTTGCAGTCGATGCACCGCACTCTGTCTTGGACTGAAACCTAAGTTTGTTCCAAGTTCTACTTTCGTAGTAGGAAACATCAAAGCGATGACAATGAATATCACACGCCAACAAATAAGCAGTGTTTATAAACTTGACTGGTTCACTCAGATCTTTGATCTGAACCCTTTCGAGCAAAATTGGCTGGCGGTCACTGTCCAGAACATTTCTTATATTATTCGGATAAGTGATCAACCTGGTGCAAGAAAAATGAAAGAATTCGCCATCTGCAGTTCTTCTCCAGCTTTCGAAAGTATAATTCAAGAGGGACATCATGTTGAAGTGTATATGTAGTGGGGTACTCTTCTATTAATAAGGTAGGTACTAAAATATCTTTGAGTATATTGTGTAAAATTTCTTTCCTTCCAATACTGATTTCAATGTTTCTTCCTATAACACATCATTATATGACTGTTGTAACTATATGTTCTCTGACTTATCTTCAATGTTTCCATTTGGAAACCTTTTATTGCTTTTTCTTCACTCCTTCACCAAGTCCACATTTCTACTTCTATTCTCGTCAGTTCGCTGGAAAGATTTTTCTTCGTAAATGGCTCTTTCATCACTATTTCCCCTCTTCATTTTTACGCATTTTAACACCCGTTTATCTATATCCATGTACATAATATGCGTTTACCTACACATCGGCAATAATTTCAGCAAGTACTAATAGCGAATTCTTTAAACATATTCCTAACCAACCTAACCTAACCTGTACTTATCACAAGGTCCTTGTAGCGCTTCGTGGTAACAAGGATAAAATTGGTCTTCCAGGCGACAACGGGTCTACCATCATAGTGCTGGACAAAGCTATCTCCAGGAGGCTTACCGACAACTCGCTGATTCCCACACCTACAAATCACAGACTTAACCTATACCTACAAACAGAGAACCTCCTAATTAATTTCAATTCTCTTGAGGGTATATCCGAAATTTTCATAAAATATCTAAGTTCTGACAGACCATGCACTCCAACCTTCTACGTACTACCAAAGAATCATAAGTCAGGTAACCCTGGAAGATCCATTGCATCCAACTATAACTCCCCTAATGAATGAATTCCCCTTTTGTTGACTCCATCGTACAGCCACATGTTCAGACGCTGCCTACTTACATATGTGATATCTAGAAATAATCCGTGAATTACCACATCTCCTCTTCGACATACTGCTTATTATTATATACTTTACTTTCTTGTACACTATTATTTCTCATACTCTTGGTCTTGCAGGAGACCTAAACCTTATATTTCAACTTTTCCTTCTAACAGTTTTCCTTCTAAATCCCTCTAGTTTTCACCTATAACAACTTCACTTTTGACAACAAACATTATCTTCAAATCCGACACAGCCATGAGTACGAGAATGGTCCCATCCTATGCCAATCTACTCACGGCCAAGCTTGAACACGATTTAGTACGAACCCAACCTTTGACTATTACTTTGGATCCTCCCTTTTTTGGAAGATATCTTCACTCTACGGTCAGATGGAGAAGCCAGCTTCAATATGTTCCTAGAATTACTGAACCAGTAACTTGTTGTCCATCTCGAAGGAAAAAGACATATTTCTTGATTTGGACATCCCTTTAGAAAACAACATCCTCAGCATAAAACCAGACAACCACGTACAATACTTGCATTATTCAAGTTCCAATCCTTAACACAACAAAAGTCTATTCCCTTCTCCCTTGCCTGCAAAGGACAACGCATGAATTACAGAACCTTCGCAACTGAGACCTATAACCAGGAGGCTCTGGTCAACCGAGGCTATTCACTTAAACTCGTAAGAAAACAGATCCGATACTCAGCGACGCACATTCAACCTACTTCTTCTTCCAACACAAATCCGAGTCCGCCTACCTTAAGCACTTAATTTCATTTTAAAATAAACATTCTGCTTTCCCATTTCCATATACTCCAATCTGATGCAGATACCAGATCAGTTTTTGTCACTAAACCGAGATTAGTTTCTCAACACTCTCCCAATCTTAAAAATATCTTAGTTCTCAATAACCTTTCTTTCCAATCGCCCACAAATGTAACAGCGCTAGATGTAAAACCTGTCCCATCCTTATTATATCTCCAACTATCTGAGTCAGCAGAGTCGATTCTAACTTTAATCTACATCCCAAAGAAACCTGTCATATATCAAACGTAATATACATCCTAACCTGCATGATGTGGCCAGCATTCTATGTTGCGGAAATAGGTGGTCCCTTGGACCTCCGTGTCAATAATTATACCCACTTTTCCGTTACCAATAGACTTGATTCTCCAGTGTTTACACACACAGAATTGAACAACATTCTGTTCTCCTGAAACCAGGAGAACTGCAAAATCTGAAGTAACCTTGCATTCTCCTACATCAACATCCTTATTTTCCCTCCGCCTCTAATTTATTTTCTTCCTAACCTTTATTCATTTTTTATTTGTCTTTTCTTTTCATTATCACTACGTTACATTTTCAATATGTTCCCATTTTCTTCTGATTATATTTCCTATACTGATTTCCATGTTTTCTGGCTGCGTTTCTTATATTGACACCCACTTTCTCTGACTGTGTTTCCTATACAGACTCTCACTTTCCTGACTGAGTTTCTTATATTAAATCCCACTGTCCTAACTGCGGTTCCTGTATTTTCTGACTCCTATTATTTTTACTGTGTCCATTTCAATTTTGAACAGAAAAGTCCTTTACCAAAACCCACCTGCTAAGAAGAGTACTTGTGCACGAGAAATATGTTCGTTGAATGTTTTTGATGTGGACGTCCGCCATCTTCGTTTTCATCGCTACCAGCTATCCACTCGTGTAAGCTACCACTGAAGATGACTTATATATCGAAATATCTAGTATTTTTTTTTTGTACTGTAAAGTGTGAAGCTGTATCGATCAGGAAATTACGTAAGTACAATTCCTTTATTTTGTATTCAAATTTCACCTACTAATTAAATTCATGTCATTTATATCTCTAAGAATAGTTACTTAGTAACAGCTGCTAACTAGTTTACATATTTAGTAAGATGCTTTAAAGAAATGGTAATTAGGACAAATAAATCTTCTAATTAACTCTATGGTTTACGGAACTAGCAAGATCATCGCCACAGTAACAAACATTCGCCACTGGACTCTTTGCTGGGCAAGATCAAACTACTTTGCACCCCAAACATCTAACTCTTGAAGATATCTTCCAATATTATCATCCCAACAACGTCTTGGTATTTCCAAAATCGATGGAATATAATTTTCATTTTTCCTCGTGACTGTGTAGTTCTTCATTATGCAATCTCTTTTATTCTCTGATCATCTTGTCCTGTTCTGGCTTGTATATCTTTCTCAAAATCTTATTTTTCAAACATACAAAATTTATGTTCAACTGCCAGGGTGCAACCATAAAGCATTATCGGCAAAATAAGTGTTCTGTATATTATAAATGTCAACGTTCTTCATATTAGTCGCGAGATTAGGAGTTTCGGGTCTGAGTAGAAGCATAATTTTTCCGTTGCCTAGCGACTTTTTATTTCTTCCGTAACGTCGTTCTTACATATTGCATATGTTCCTAAGTATTAAAAATTGTTTACTTTCTCTATCATCTCATTGTTCATTATTATGCCTCCATTTTCTTCATGCTCTGTATTTCGACTTGTTATCCTGTAGTTTGCTTTCTCTATGTTACCTGTAGACCTATCTCATCGCAAGCTTCTACGAAGACTCGGTGTTACTTTGTAGTGAATCTGTGTAGTTTCCTATGAAATCTTTATCATCCGCGTATAGCAACAGTTTGTTCAACATTCAGTATTAGTCTCTTTTTGCTCTCTTTTATTATTTGAATCTCCAAATTCTAAAGAAAACCTTAGCAAACATAAAAGACTGGACTATCAAATAAGTACGTAATAGGTATCCAGTTATAAATATTTGCCAAGTGTTAGAAATGAGAATATAAAATGTGGAACATAAATAAAGGCTTACACACTTTCCTAACTATAATATTTCTTCGCAGAAAGAAGCATTAAAAACCTGATATGATGGACTTTCAAGTCCCCTGACTTGGAAATCCAAGATAGATGTGGTAAGTAGGAAAAACGTATATTCCACATAGAAGTGATAAAAAGAGATTGCATATCCTAGACCTGGATTAGAAGTCGTTTCAGACGAGTACCTGAAGGAGCATAAATAAAAAATATGGCGTAGAATACAGAGTGTAGAAGAAAATCGAATAGAAATGTATTCGTCTTTGTAGTACATACAGGTTGTGACCTGTGATACATAAGAAACGTCAATGTCTCTATAGCTGAGATATGATGATTTTTTATTTTAAAATTGAGCATAATTTATATCACTTTAAATTATTACCTGTTTACATATTGTATAATGAGTCATCACTCAAATAATCATTGACAGCATAATAACACTTATTAACATACTAAATAGCTAAACTAACTAACTAACTAACTCTATGGCTTATGGAACTCGCAAGTTCATCGCCGCAGTAACAAGCGTTCGCCATTGGATTCTATCCTGGACAGTATCAAGCCAGTTTTCATCACGAACACCTACTTCTCCAAGATCTCTTCTAATATTGTCCTCCCAACGACGTCTCGGTCTTCCCAATGGCCTCTTTCCATCAGGCCTTCCAACCAGGATAGAATATAATCTTCGTTTTTCCCCCATCCGAGCTACATGCCCTGCCCACCTTAGTCGTCTCGATTTCATTATTTTTACAACATCTGGTGAATCGTACAGTCCGTGGAGTTTTTCATTATGCAGTCTCCTCCACTCTCCAGTCATCTCGTCCCGTTTCGGCCCATATATCTTTCTCAAAACCTTATTTTCAAATACACGCAATTTATGTTCATCTGCTAGGGTCGTACTCCAACTTTCGCAACCGTAAAGTATTACCGGCAGAATAACCGTTCTGTATATTTTTAATTTCAATTTCCTTGATATTAATCGCGATGTTAGAACTTTTTGGACTGAGTAGAAACATGCGTTGTCCGATATTAAGCGACTTTTTATTTCTTCCGTGACCTCATTTTTGCTTGTTACGTATGCTCCCAAGTATTTAAATTTGTTTACTTTCTCTATGACCTCATCCCTAATTCTTATGTTTTTAATTCCTTCATTCCCTGTGCTTCGGCTTGTTACCATGTATTTTGTTTTATCTATGTTTACCTGTAGACCTATCTCATCGCACGCTTCTACTAAGACATCTGTGTTGCTTTGTAGTGCATCTATATCGTCCCCTATTAAATCTACATCATCCGCGTATACAAACAGTTGATTCAAACCATTCAATGATAGTCCCTTTTTGTCCCCTTTAATTTTTAAAATCGCATATTCTAACGCGAAGTTAAACAGTAGTGGTGACAAGGCATCGGCTTGTTTCAATCCGTTGCGAATCTTGAAACTATCTGACATATTATTACCTATCCGTACTCTGCTTATGGGGTCGCTGAGACACATCTTCACTAGTTGGACCAATTTTTTCCACACATCGACAATTTTAGTCGGATCCGCCTGAAGATCTCCACGTTCATTTCTAATCATTCCTAACCTCGGCTGTTAACCTTTTCTTAACGAGTTTACCCCTTTGTATAGATCTCGTATGTTATTTGTCTTCCCGTTTTCCTCAATCTCCTGAATCTTCTGCGTCAGATATTCTCGCTTTTTGTTTCTGAACCCTAGTGTGGCGTTTCGTTTCGCGTTACTGTAGTGGTTGGTATTTGCTTCGCTTTTATTACTTAGCCATCGTTGCCTTGCTTGTTTTCGTTCCTCATGAAGTTTAATGCATTCTTCATCAAACCAAGGTTTGTTTTTCTGTTGTTTCTTCTCACCTACGCGTTCCTTCGCTGCGCTCTTAATTGTTTAACGAATTGCCTCCCACATCTTACTTACATCAATTTCATTATTAATATCATCATTGTTATTACTCGAGTCGGCTAGAATTTCGAACCTATTTGAGAGTTCGAGTTGGTAATCTGCTCTTAAGCTCGGATTATTTAATCGTTTCACTTCGAATTTCAGTTGTTTTGATCCCTTGCTTTCTCTGTTCGCGATGCATAACTTTTCCCTTACTTTTGTGATCACTAATTGATGGTCGGTGTCACCTTCCGCTCCTCTGTACGACCTAACGTCCATTATGTTGGTGTGTCTTCGTCTGTCTACTAATACGTGATCGATCTGATTGAGAGTTTTGCCGTCCGGAGATACCCATGTGTATTTGTGTATGTCTTTGTGTTCGAAGTACGTGCTCTTTACCAGTAAGTTTTTCGAAATCGCGAAAGTTATCAGTCTTTCTCCATTGTCGTTGGTCTTTTCGTGAAGACTGTATTTGCCTATAGTAGGTCTATATTTTTCTTCCCTCCCTACCTTTGCATTGAAATCACCCAACACAATTTTCGAATTATACTTCGGTAATCGGTCAAACAACCTTTCTAGCTCATCGTAGAATATATCTTTGTCGTTATCAGTAGCCACCTCGGTCGGAGCACAGACGTTTAATAAAACCGTGTTGCCCCATCGAGTACGTATCGTAACGTACGATAGTCTTTCGTTTACGAACTCTATATTCTGAACCGCCTGAAGGATACTATTCTTAATGAGGAACCCTGTTCCGAAATCGTGAGACTGTGTTCCCCCGTAGTAGAAAGTGTACTTGCCCTGTGGGATACTATCTTGACCCTCCCACCGAACTTCTTGTATCGTTAAAATGTCTAGATACTAAATATGTCTAGATGGTTCATGGATACTAAATAGCTCAGATTTAAATTTATTAATATTGTCAATACTCTTCTGGTAATTGGGTATTTTTGCTTTTCGTTTATAGTTACACCTAGCAAGTTACTTTTAGAAGTGCATTCTAAAGAATTTACTATTATGGGAGAAACATAAACTACCGGTGAGAAAGATGAAAAATATAGAATTTTTCATTTGTCTACTTTTATATTCAGACATTTTATTGAAGCCTATTTTATGAATCTCACAATCATTGATTTTAAGTTACCTTCTGTTTCCTGATGGGTGTTTCTTGTTACTAAAATATTCTTACAACATCAGCGTACAAAACTATATTTTCTGAATCTATGAATTGTGATAAAAAGTCATTTATATACAATAGAAATAACATAGGTCCTAAGATAGAACCCTGAGGAACATCCTTGTTAATTTCAGTCACTGACGAATGAAAAGCCATGCTTCTCTTATTAAGAGAGCTAGAGAATTGTACTACTTGCCTTATATTACTCAAGTAAGATGAAAACTAATCATATGATACACCTCTAATTGATTGTTGATATAGTTTCATTAATTTTTTAAGTGATGCTCGTTGTCAAATGCCTTAGAAAAATCTATAAATACACGTATGGTATGTTGACTACTATTTAAGGTAACTGAGACGTTTTAATATAAAGTCAAGCAGTGTAATATCGTTGCATCTTTTCTTCTGAAAACCATGTTGGTAGAGGGAAATCAACTTGTGTGCAGATAGAAAGTTATTTAAACGTGCCAACATTGCGTATTCAAATATTTTAGAAAATATTTATAAAATAAAGATGAGACGATAATTCTGCCTATCTGTAATGCTTCCTCCCTTACTGTTAGAATTTTTTTAGCCTTTTAAGGCCTGACTCAAAAGAGATATTTATAAGGAAACAAAATTGGTTTCCAATTAAATGTATACCGCTTTTCATAACAATAGATTATATTTCATCCAGAATTGATGAATTTGTATTTGACAGCTTCTGAATACAAGTGTATAAATCTTCAATTACAACTGGAGGTAGAAACATACTTTGCTCCAATGAGATTTGCTTATTTTGATACTGGATTCCACCTTGTGTGGACGGCAGCCAGTCTTTATTCTTAGCATTGTTTATTTTCAAAGAACAATACGAGAAAGCTACATTAAAATAATATAAGCAAGTTTTTATTAAAGAATTACATTTCTCGTGGGCTTCTGTGGCATTATATTAGTCAGTCAGTCCAGGACTCGAATGACAATAAATAACGAAAATATTGAATATTCTCTTTCGAAAAGGTCCTACGGGTTATATTAGTCTATGTTTTGAAGAAAATAATTTTTCATTTATATCAATAGAAAACGATGGTAAGAAAAGCCAAGCAAATGAGCTTTGAAACTAAAACTTCTTTGGTTTCTCCCAATTAGAATTTGATCAAGGGTAGATTTTTCACCTATTGTCGGAATATTTACAATAGCTTGTAAGTTGTATCTTTCTCAAATATTTTTTTAGATCAATCTTCAATCCATGAGCCAATTAATAATTATATCTCCACAAATAATAACCGTATGCTATTTTTTACAAACACAATGTAACAGAGATGCATGTTGCCCTTAAAATATACTAAAATCACCTGAAAAGGGTCTAAAGATACAAATTATACACACATTTCTATCTATTTTTCACAGCAGCTACCTGTTTACGTATTTCTATACAATCGTTTGAAACCTCCATTTATTTTTAACATAAACATTAACAGTGAAGTGGGCACAGAAACAATTTAATGATTTAAATTTTGCTTCACGGTTACGAAGTTGTAGGTGGCACACTGAAAGAAAATCTTAAGACGAAGCCTCCATGGCGACTAAAGACTATGCATCAATTCACATATTAGTGTGTATTTCAACGCGCCAGCTACAAGTATCTAAGCGTGGTTTGTGATGTCACCCACATCCTTCGGAGTGGGTTAGGATTTATCATTTTTTTAGCCATATATACGAGGGTCATTGCAAAAGTCATGGCAACTAATTTTTTATTCGAAAATGGTAACGAATAAAAAAATTCTGAAATATGCAAATGGAAGGATAGTTAATATGTAAATATTACATGTAGGGAGATAGAGGAACACACACACCACCATAAAGATATAGCACGAGAAAGAAGACGAAAAAAATTTTGTCGTTTCAAAAGTATTTTACTGTCAATTGCAACAGTACACAATAGTACAGGGCAGGAACACATAAAGGTGACATCTTAGAGTCCCTCGAAGTAGTATCCCAAAGAATCCATCACACACTGCCACCGCTGTGGAAGACGCCGGAATTGACAGTAAAACACGTTTGAAACGACAAAATTTTTTTCGTCTTTTTTCTTGTGCTATATCTTTATGGTGGTGTGTGTGTTCCTCCATCTCCCTACATGTAATGTTTAGATATGAACTAACCTTCCATTTGCATATTTCAGAATTTTTTTGTTCGTTACCATTTTCGAAAAAAAAAAAAATAGTTGCCGCCATGACTTTTGCAATGACCCTCGTATATCAACCTGAGATTTGCTTTATATCAAGTTCATTTTTGTTCTTTTCATACATACTTGTAAAGTTTGTGTTGAGTTTAATAGTATTGTATGCGTTTTTTCATGCTAAATGATGCAATTGATGGAATGTCGGATTGATTGAATTGTTATTAACGTCCTAAACGAGCTGGTAAGCGTTTAAGGATGTGATCTACAGGTTTTGGTAAAGTGGACTCCAAATCATTTCGTACAAGAGACCCCGGCGGGAATTGAATCCGTGACCACGTACACAGAAAGCAAGGGGATGGTTAGAATGAAGAGGTGAAAATAAAGAACGCAATACAATTTATAAAAACAATTACGGATGATAAATTTAAGCCATGAGAAAAACAAAAGAAGCAATGAAACTATAAAAAATAACCTCTGTCGTCACTGTCTTTTATTTTGCTATATCTATTTCACATATTACTATTAAGTTATCGTATATCTTGTGTCAGTGCTTCCATAAACAACATTTTGCTTTTACTTCTTGGTTACCTTTCCACAATAAATGAGAGTCTGTAATACGACGACCATCATTACCTTACAGTCAATTTATTAAAATGTATTTTGATGAAGAAATAGGCGGAGATACTGGAAATGCATTTTCTTGTAATAATAGAAACAGTTTGTTAATAATACGTTGAAGTTGATCGCTGTATTTACTGTTTCATGAAGTGAGGATACCTCTCCGTAAATAATTAGATTTTTCTTCCATCATTTTTCAAACCAACCATTTGTTCACAAAGTTCCCAAAACTTGCTGGCAGATGCCATGTCGTAGGCACTTTTGGACAAATAAGATTCCTGAAAAGAAACAAATTTGTTAATTGTCATTCGTACATAGAAGTTTACAATACAAAAGAAAACTGCTTTAATTAATTAATCAAATGAAAATCAAATAGTAGAATTACATTAAAAAGTCGTGATATACAATTAATTTCGGAGTAGCTCTTGGTGCCACTTATCGTATCAATTTCTGCCGGCGCGATTTCAATAGTGAACAAATTGAAGGGAAGATTATTATATATAGAGCTACCTCGACTAGCGTTAGTGGTACAAAATACCATGCTAGGTGGACAGAAGTAACATGTATCCGGTACGCTAGAGAACGCCACGAGGAAATACTGACTCGTTTATCATGACCAGGTGACAGCACAAGAAACCAAAACACGCCTTTGTACTGGGCCAGGAAAATAAATAAAAATAAATAAAGATTGTTTTCAATATCTTATATACACACTTATTTATAAGCTTTCAATTACAATCTTGGCAATATTAGAGCAATTGAATGAGTGAGTTCACTTTTGGGAAATTAAATGAACTCTTTTTTTGACTAAATACATTTTTTTAATGTATTGACGAATTATACCTTTAGATGAGTAGAATCCATTGTGTAATGCGAAAGTTTATATTTACTACATTTTATAGCAAAAGAAGTAGTAAATATATTTTGGAATATATTTCTTGTTTTCCACTCAAACTTTTAAAATTGACCAAAATTCATAGTTTACATTAAAAAAAATACTAATGATATTAAGTTAGATTAGGTTCTATTAGGTTCCCACATAGCAAAATGACGTCCCAGGGACATCTGACGGATCTCCTGGCAGGATATTTAGGACGTCCTGTTTAAGTCCCGTTTACATCCATGGGACGTATAGTTATAATTAATTAAATAATAATAATAGTAAGGTCGATTTAATTTATAGAAATTCCAGGTAGGTAATCCCGCACAGCTTTCCGTGAGACATCCAGGGGACCTCCATACGGGATGAACTGTTTGTATCGCCCACAGAGTTATCCCACGGACGTCCTTAGGACATCGCTATGGGAGCTTGAGAAATCTGACGTTAATGGGATCTAAATGGGACGTCCCAGGGATGTACTCTGTTTTTGTGGGTTAGCTTTGGTCAAGTTGGGTTAGTACATTAGATTTTGCATAAACAAAAATTAATTCTGTTACATGAATTTTTTAAACAAAGTGTTAATCATATTTTCTGTTTAACGAAGTTACTCATCATTATCAATGTTGTTGGCGTCGTCAGCATTTGTTGTTGGCCAGGTAAGTCGCTCTTCAAAAATGGGACGGTGCTCATCTGGTACGTAGTGATCGAATGACCTTCTGTAGATCTTGCAGTTTTGTTTTCTTGATAGAAACATTCCGCCCGGATATGCCTCCATAAGTAGTTCAACAGTGTTGGCTTTATTTTAATTTGAAATTTTACGTTACAGGGCTGTCAGCGTACGCTGATGATTCCACGTATCCAATAGGTATATGTTTAAAGATGAAGAGCCTGCATGTGCTGATATTGAAAGAAACGCTGTTATCTTCAACACTTTTGGGAGATTTCACGAAATATTACAGCCACCATTCCTTGCGCTCCAGAATTGTGTCACATTGAACTGATTTCACTTGAAAAGCAGGAAAATGTTTTCGATTACTTTCGATCATAGACTTACATCAAAATCAACAGTACTAGCGTGACATTGGGCGGAAAACGTTAGCACATACCTACAATACCGACCTTGTTCTGCTCAATGTGTGTAGGTACGTATAAAGAACAAAATGGTTATCTCAGTTTAGTTTCCATATAGCCGAGCTGGTCTACCGGTTCCCGTAAGATCACCGAAGTCAAGCAGCTCTGGGTCTGGTCAGTGCTTGGACGGGTGACCGTTGCAGTACTCCAGATGGTGTTGCCTGTGTGGTGTCCACCCAGCGTCGTGAGGCCAATGGGGGGGCTACCTGAATAAAGAGGTAGCGATCACAATTGAAGGTTCGACTCTCCTCTCCCAACACGTCTGGTATATATAACTTCTCAACTCACTCATTCAATTATAAAAATATTTATACACAATATATTTCTTGTTGATGTTGACATTTTGCTCATTATTCTATGAATTTATCCAACATCAACTATACTCGCATACGAAGTTTAGTTTTCTGCTCGTTGATTGCTGTTGACCAATTAGTTTCAATAAGCGGTCTACAGGCCATATTCGGCTCTCATGCATATTGCCGTTAGCTCATCATAAATAAAATAACACGCCTAAAAGTAATAAAAAGAATCAATAAACAATTGAATAAATCGATAGTTTTTAAATTTCCTCTTTACTGAGGAGTTCGTGTCCTCATTGCGAGGAGTGGTGTGAGTCTTTCTAATATAAGGTCTGTCCGTTAGGTGGCAATACCGTCGGTTCGCAAAATATCGAAGATATTGAATAATTCTTTTAAACAGTTAAGTTTTTCCCATTGTTCTCTAAAAAATAGTTCCTACTGGTCATTAATCCCTGGCCTCCTCAGTCTTTATATGGAGCGATCCCTGTAAAACATAATTAAGAAGGGATTCCGTAGACATTCCAATCCTCCCATCGGCAAGCTTCCGTCACTTTCAGAGTGGACAGGTTCTAGAGCCAGGAAAATGACTAAAGGGGCCGGAGAAAACAACAAATGGAGTCGGAAGTGTGGAGGTTATTAGTTTGTGAGAGGTTTTCCTAAAGGAAAGAGGGTAAAGAATCAGAGGGAGAGGGGAAAGTAGTAATAATAATAATAAAGGAGAAGATAAAAGATAAAATAAAAATAACACATATATATATATATATATATATATATATAATTCACAGCCATATTCAATCCACTACTCTGTGAGGTTTCTTCCGCAGAGACGAGTTCGTCTAATGCTCCCACACTGACCAGTCGAGTTGGGAGAGGAAAGCCTAAACTCTTACAGTGATTGCTATTACCTTTTATTCATAGCAGCTCCCCAATTGCATTACCATACTAGGATGGTACCGTTCCAGACCCACAAGCCTTGGAAAAAATCCTTGAGAGCGCCGTGAATCGAATCTGGAACCCCTCAATCCGTAGTCAGAAACACTAACAACTAGATCAGCGTGGCGGTTATATTTATATATAAAATCATCCTGATGTTTAGTGGTTAGCGTTGCTGACTACGGATTGAGGGGTCCCGGATTCGATTCCTGGCGCTGCCAAGGATTTTTTGCAAGGCGTGTGGGTCTGGAACGGTGCCCACACAGCATCGTGATGCAATTGGGGAGTTGCTATGATTAAAAGATAGTGGGGATCACAGTGAGAGGTTAGTTCTTCTCCCAACCCGAGTGGTTAGCGTGGGAGCACTAGACTAATCTCCTCTCTCCGGGGAGAGGCCTTATTTAGTAATGGATCGAATATGTTTATTTATATATAAAAGACGGCAAAAAAGATAGAAAAGGGTACATTACATTTTAGAATACGAAGCCATGTGTACTAGAACTTCACAAACACATTAGAAAAGCTGCAACGTTTCGTGAAAGCGTTTTCACATGGTAGGAGAGAAAACGGAAAGAGAGAACTGGTACGAAACTTGTGCTAAAAATATAAATGCCTCCAGGAGGCTCTAATTATCTATCTAAACTTGTAAGCAAACAGATTTGCCTTGAATCCTCACACAATCAACCCACTCAAACCTCCAACACTAATCCCATTTCATCGGCGTCAATCACCCAGTTTCATCCTAAACTAACCAAGATCAAACATCCTACACTCTGATTTCCACATTCTACGCTCCGAACCAGACATAAGACCAGTATTTCCCACCAAACCTAGATTAGTTTTTCATCTCTATATCATTCCATCAGTATGTTTGCTTGTGAGTAAAAGTTGCCTAAAGGCCTTAAAATTTAATTAAAAATTATGCACGAAGCGTACGTATCATTTCCGTCGTGAGGTCTGTGCCGACTCCACGAGACCGGATAGAGTTCAGCTGTGAGATTAGTTTTTAGTTGTTTTTCATATGTACTCTTTCATCCATCCTTCCGTAAAAAAAATAATAATGACTTGTATATGTATTCATTTGTAAAATATTTGCTAGTAAAATACTAAAGATGGGTCGATACTAGAATTTCTCAATACTCCATACTAAATACCGATACTTTCTGACCTTCGATACTTGATACTTTCTTGACATTGTTCTACAATGAAAATGATACATATTTAATTAAAACTAATTAATTATTATATAAGTTAGAGATAATTTCATACCAGAATGTCTTGATATTCGATACTGGTAATTAATTGATACTTGATATTTTCTTCTACCCCATAAAACTCAGGTAATTTCTAGGTAAATGCTACGAATATCCCAAGGACATTCAACTATATTCTTGCTATATGCGTAGAATAGTCTACGAATATCTGAATCTACAGAATGATCGCATATCCTAAGAATATTCCTGGGGATATACCAAGTACATTCTGCGAATATGTCAAGAACAATTATTATTTGAAGATATTCTCAAAATATTCCTCAAACTCCAAACTACAATATCCTTTTAATATTCTAAAAATATTCTACGAATATCATTATTTGATCCTAAATATTTTGGGTAATTCTACGCAAACTGTGAATCTAAATCGCACAACAAAAATAGCTAGTCAGCACAACAAAAATCTTGACCACCACAGCTACTTGGGGGCTCGCGTGAAGTTGCCAAGATTTTTCAAACTTTGAGAAAGCATATCTCCATAACTAAGCCAGCACAAATGTTGAAAGTGGGTAGCACAACCAGCACAAATTGATTGCTAACTAGCACAACAAAGATATCGACCAGCAAAAACACATGGGAACTGGCGTGAAGTTTGCCCCCAAAATTTTGAAATGGTCAAATCTCATAAATAACCCAGCACAAATGTTGAAAGTGGGTAGCACAACCAGCACAATTTGAGTGCTACCCAACACAAGAAAAATCTCGACCAGCACTAACACTTGGGGGCTCGCGTGAAGTTAGCCCCCCCCCCCCCAAGGTTTTCAAATGTTGAGGGGGCATATCTCCTTAACTAAGTCAGCACAAATGTTGAACGTGGGTAGCACAAGCAGCATAAATTGGGTGCTAACTAGAACAACAATAATCTCGATCAGTACAAACACTTGAGGGGACAACTTCACACAGACTACGCTATGCACTTGACAATTGTCCAATGCTTCTGTAACTGCACCTACTCTGCAGTCAGTTGTTCCAGGTGGTTGCTCGACCGCTGCGTGTCGCCACCATCTCTCCAAACCTTATGTTTATTCTACGTGTGCATGTCGTTTTCTCCTCTATTCATGAATAAGAACCAATATTGGACTCGAAATATAGAATTCTCTCTCTCTCTCTCTCTCTCTCTCTCTCTCTCTCTCTCTCTCTTTGTGTGTGTGTGTGTGTGTTCTCATATAGAACAAATTGTCTGTATGTAAATGCCTTCCTTTTATCATAAATTTACCTTATACATATAAGCCTGGAAAGATTTGCAAGAACACAACAGATCCAGAAAGATTGCAGAAAGTGTTTAACAAAACAAGTGAACAGGTACGCTTGGATCGTTATGTGGACTCCCAGATTTTCTGGATATCATCATGTGTATTAATTTTGCCATCATTTAGCTATAATTGTAAAACTTCTGGTGTTCAATGTTATTTGTCTGACAACGAAGCCTGGAGATATTCTGCTTACTTTTGCAAATAGAACAGGCAAATGAATTCTATCGATTAAATGTATATGAAAGATAAGAACATTGTTACTATTTTAATTGAATAGATCAGTCAAAAATGAACCCTACCTTAAACATTCCATAACAACCCACAAAACATATAAAAAGTAAACATTTTTTTGCTTATTGACAATATTAACAAACTTTGCATCAGAAAGTTATTCTTCTGTTATAGTTTGTTTCGGTCCGTACCAAAATGAAGGAAGTCCAGTAACTTTTCATTGATCCGCTCGTACCATCTTCGTTACATTCTGGCGACCTGAGCTAAAGGACCTCAAATAGATTAAAATTCAGATTTATTACATACTTACTCGACAATCCGAAAAGTACTTTCCACTTACTCCCTCTAGTTCTTCACTCACGGCTGCATAGATTGTTGTTTGTGCACCTTGGACAGAATTCTGAAACATACAATATTATAAGGAGTCCAGAAGACAAAGGATACAAGTAACATTGACGAAATAAATAAATAAAATATTCGAGGTAATCCTTTAAATATAACCCCGAATATATGTGACATAAAACTGTTATATTTTGTACAAAGAAACCTTTGATCTTTATGTTTCCATGTACGAAATATTACAATTTTGTGTCACATATTTCCGCCAGGATATAAATGAAGATTACCTCGCACTGCTTTTTATTCGTCAAAGTCACTTGTATCCCTTGGCTTCTACAGGCGACATAAATTTCATTAGAATTTATAGGAGGTGGAGCCAACGCTTCTCAACCAAGGGAAGTCTTACTACTCTCTACTGTACTCCCAGATTTCAAACAGACATTTTATAAATTTTGGTGTCTTTCGAAAATTCTCTACCTCACTGGAATTACTGTGGTAATTGAAGCTAATCAAATGTATTTTGAACAGTCACGAGTTTATAAACTTTTCAATAAATTACTAAAAAATCGGTAACAGATAACATTGAAATCATCTATATAAAATGTCATTTGTATGGTCCTAATAATGAGAAGTAATAGACAGATTCCTTCGTCATAGAAGCAATCAGGAAAGCCGCGAAGGAAACTTTCAATTACTTCCATAGCAGAAGTGTTGAAGAATAGAGATATGCACAACTTGTATTGGAGAAGAGACTTAATAGGAAGGACATAGGAACAAAGAGATGTAAGTTACATTAATAATAATAATAATAAAAAATATTCCGGGTTGGAGTTACTGGTCTCCCACCAGGCGCCTCCCCAGGTGGCGGATAGGGGAATACCGATCAAATATGGTGGTTACCGGAAATATTCCGGGGCGGACCAAAACCAGTACTGCTGCCTTGCAGTTCGTAGAGGGATCTACAAAGGCTAGGGGAAGATAACCCCGAACAAAAATATCATGGTTTGGCGAAGCAGCATCACCATTACCACTCTGAGGCTGAAGTTGAATGCCATCGGCAAGGCTCAGAGATGGACAGAGGACGACATCTTGAATGTCTTTCTTTACTGCGAGGTCGTAGAGCTGACAACTCTACACCGCTAAAACATATCAAGAAATAGTAACAGATGGTTCATGGATTCTCCTAGAGTAAAATATTCCGGAGGTAAACTAGTCCCTCACTCCGATCTCCGGGCTGGGACTGCTTCAGGGGGCTCCAAGAACAGGATTAAGAAAGACCTTAGAATAGGAACGTGGAACGTACGAACATTATACCAAACGAGCGCTCTTCAGGTGGCGGTACGCGAGACCGAGAAGTACGAGCTAGACATATTAGCGATACAAGAAGTTACGCGGGAGGGTCAAGATAGTATCCCACAGGGCAAGTACACTTTCTACTACGGGGAAACACAATCTCACGATTTCGGAACAGGATTCCTCATTAAGAACAGTATCCTTCAGGCGGTTCAGAATATAGAGTTCATAAACGAAAGACTATCGTACGTTACGATACATACTCGATGGGGCAACACGGTTTTATTAAACGTCTATGCCCCGGCTGACGTGGTTGCCGATAACGACAAAGATATATTCCACGATGAGCTAGCTCGAAAGGCTGTTTGACCGATTACCGAAGTATAATTCGTAAATTGTGTTGGGTGATTTCAATGCAAAGGTAGGGAGGGAAGAAAAATATAGACCTACTATACGCAAATACAGAATTCACGAAAAGATCAATAACAATGGAGAAAGACTGATAACTTTCGCGATTTCGAAAAACCTACTGGTAAAGAGAACGTACCTTGAACATAAAAACATACACAAATACACATGGGTATCTCCAGACTGCAAAACTATCAACCAGATCGATCACGTATTAGTAGACAGACGAAGACACACCAACATAACGGATGTTAGGTTGTACAGAGGAGCTGAAGGTGACACCGATCATCAATTAGTGATCACAAAAGTAAGGGAAAAGTTATGCATCGCGAACAGAGAAAGCATGGGTTCCAAAACAACTGAAATTCGAAGTGAAACGATTAAATAATCCGAGCTAAAAAGCAGATTACCAACTCGAACTCTCAAATAGGTTCGAGATCCTAGCCGACTCGAGGAATAATAATGATGATGCTAATAATGAAATTGATTTAAGTAAGATGTGGGAGGCAATTCGTGAAACAATTAAGAGTGGAGCGAAGGAACGTGTAGGGGAGAAGAAACAACAGAAACACAAACCTTGGTTTGATGAAGAATGCCTTAAGCTTCATGAGGAAAGAAAACAAGCAAGGCAACGTTGGCTACGTAAGAAAAGCGAAGCAAATACCAAAAACTTGAGTAACGCGAAACGAAACGCCACACTCTGGTTCAGAACAAAAAGCGAGAATACCTGACGCAGAAGATTCAGGAAAACGGGAAGACAAATAACATACGAGATCTATACAAAGGGGTGAACTCGTTAAGAAAAGGTTAGCAGCCGAGGTTAGGAATGATTAGAAATGAACATGGAGATCTTCAGGCTGATCCGACTAAAATTGTCGATGTGTGGAAAACTTCATAGTGTACACAACGGAGAACAAACAGAGGAATTTGAAATCCATACCGCAGAACCATGGATTCCCAAACCTAGCGAGATCGAGATCGAAATGGCGGTAAAGAAATTGAAAAATTTCAAATCACCAGGAATAGACAATATTCCAGCGGAATTAGTTAAAACAGGAGGAACGGCACAAATCAAGGAACTGCATAAATTGATAAGTGCTATATGGAGAAAGGAGGAGCTCCCAAAGGAATGGAAAATATCAATAATAGTTACGATTTACAAGAAAGGCGATAAATCGGACTGTAATAATTACCGCGAATCTTGTTACTTCCAACCTGTTACAAGATATTAAGTAACATTCTGTTAACACGCCTAAGTGTATACGTAGATGAAATAATTGGAGATCACCAATGTGGATTTAGAAGAAAGAGATCCACGCTGGACCAGATTTCTGCCTTTAGACAAATTTTGGAGAAGAAATGGGAATACAATGGGACGGTTCATCAGCTATTCACTGATTTTAAGAAAGTATATGATTCTATCAAAAGTGAAAAGTTATACAGTATCCTGATACGATTTGGAATTCCGAAAATAAATTGTTCAACTAATGGAGATGTCTCAACAACCCCCATAAGCAGAGTACGGATAGGTAATAATATGTCAGATAGTTTCAAGATTCGCAACGGATTGACGCAAGGCGATGCCTTGTCACCACTACTGTTTAACTTTGACTTAGAATATGCGAATTTAAAAATTAAAGGGGACAGAAAGGGGCTATCATTGAATGGTTTGAATCAATTGTTTGTATACGCCGATGATGTAGATTTAATAGGCGACGATATGGATGCACTACAAAGCAACACCGATGCCTTAGTAGAAGCGTGCGATGAGATAGGTCTACAGGTAAACATAGATAAAACAAAATACATGATAACAAACCGAAACACAGGGAATGAAGGAAAGGAAACAAAAACATAAGTATTAGGGATGAGGTCATAGAGAAAGTAAACAAATTTAAATACTTGGGAGCATACGTAACAAGCAAAAATGAGATCACGGAAGAAATAAAAAGTCGCTTAGCATCGGGGAACGCATGTTTCTATTCAGTCCAAACATTTCTAACATCGCGATTAATATGAAGTAAATTGAAATTAAAAATATACAGAACGGTTATTCTGCCGGTAATACTTTACGGTTGCGAAAGTTGGAGTACGACCCTAGCAAATGAACATAAATTACGAGTGTTTGAAAATAAGGCTTTCAGGAAGATATACGGACCGAAACGCGACGAGATGACTGGAGAGTGGAGGAGACTGCATAATGAAGAACTTCACGGACTGTACGATTCACCAGATGTAAAAATAATGAAATAGCGACGAGTATGGTGGGCAGGCCTACAACTCGGATGGAAAAAAAAACGAAGATTATATTCTATCCTGGTTGGAAGGCCGGATGGAAAGAAGCTATTGGGAAGACCGAGACATTGTTGGGATGACAATATTAGAAGAGATCTTCGAGAAGTAGGTGTTCGTGATGAAAACTGGCTTGATATTGCCTAGGATAGAATGCAATGGCGAACGTTTGTTACTGCGGCGATGAACTTGTGAGTTCCATAAGCCGTAGAGTTAGTTAGCTAATAATAAAAATTAATAATAATGAAAACAAGAAACGTTCATCTTTTATTATCAAAATATTCTTATGTTGCATATACAACACACACATAGACATTGGATCCTAATGTTTCATTATAGAAAGTATAAATATTTTGTGTCCCATATATTTCGGGTTATATTTACAGAAGATAAACTTGAATTTTTCTTTTCAATGCCGCTTTGCTTCTCAACGCTTCACAAGAAATGAATAGTTCACTTTTCTAAATTCCCGAAATTTGGAATGAACTACTAATGGATATTTTAAATCTCATTAATAGAGAATTTGCATTGCACTCAACTAGGGCTTATATGCTACTACAGGTTGACAATAAAAAATCCGGCAACCTTGGGTTTTAACGACATCTGGATTTTGGAAAATTTCGTGTTTTTTTTTAATGTCTTTATATGCTACATGTATTTAACAGGAAAGGACTACCTGTACTGTGCTTTAAAGAAAGAAAATTAAACACCAAATGAAAAGCAAATGGTGCTTTGGGAATTTATAAAGATACGTTTTTAATTAATAGTTTCCACTGTTTTCATTGGTTAATTAATTTATAAAATTAATTAATATATTTTCAAAGGTTTTTAAACCCAATAACAAAAAAGGAACAGAAAAAACGCTAAATTAAAAAAAAATGCAACTAATGAATTGCGATTCAGCGGTGATAAAACAAACATATGTACCATGGAAACCCTACTCTGCACAGATAGCAGCAAGCATGACCAAAGATCTGATTCTGGAGTACAGCGCCGTCAAAACATAAACGGTGCATACAGAAAACAATGTCGTGCCAACGCGGTAAATTTAAAAATGTGCTCCAACATTCATGTCGGAAAATTGATAGAACTGTAATATTGATTATCAGAATGGTGATTGTCAACCTGTACTTCCACCTTGAGTTTATTATTTTATAGCTGAAAGCCAGATAGTAACAATAAACTAACCCACAATACATGTAAAAAGGCTATTGCTGGAGCTCTTTACTTGTTATCGAAAGAAAATCTCATTCTATCCAACCTTTGGCCAAATAGAAGCCACAACCTCTCATTCACTTCTGCCAGTATCACGTTTCGCTATGTTGTGGTTTAGCTCAATGCTGCAGAAAGGTTTTCTATCGTGATTTGCTTCACTTGATGTTCAAGTCTAAAATCAATTTTTAACTGTATCTTGAATTTGGTTAAATACGGAGTAAATAAATACCTGTTGGAGCTTTGGTTACCTTAAAATAAGCTTTCATGAGCAACAGTAGTGGTAGATTCAATGGAAAAGGTGCACATCTCCAAAGAGCTGTGTACACCAGTCCGGGATGCAGACAGTTAGCTGTTACGCCTGAAGAAAAGATGAAAGAAAATAAAATCATTATACCGCAGGTGATACGGAATAAAATTGTAGCACTTCTACTGTAGAATGTATTTTAGAGGTATAACAATACAGTAATAATAGCATTTTTTTTTCATTTTCTATCGGCAACCTTATTACTTACTACGATATGGCGTATTCGACTTTTCCTTATTTCGATGGTAACATTTATGGTTGTGTAATCAGAGTCTAGAATGGCTGTTTGTATTAAGGTCGTGCTTTTATTCCTTGACACAGAAAGGAAATCAAGGAATAGTGCACAGCGATATGCCACCACAGCTAGAGTAAGAGCGAATTGTACTAATTGTTAGAAGTGTGAAAACGACTGAAAAAAAAAATAGTCGAATATAAATTAAGGAAAGTGTTTATCTCGTACTAACTGAAGAATTGTAAATGAGGACATTTTGTGCCAAAATGATTCCAATAAAATCTCACCGAGCATTTTTGTGATGATGGGCACAAATAACCTTAAAATACAACCAGATCCTTCAGACTGAATAGCTATATCGCAGTAAAGTTAGCAACTTATCAATACTAAAGGACAAATATCTCATTACCTTGTAGTGAGACCTCATTTAGTTGGAAAGTCAGTGTTTGGCAAATCACCAAACTTATGCTCACTTGACAAGTATTCCTCACAAGTTAGACTGTAATCACGAGGTTGTCCATTTGAATGTCGTTAAGAGAGGATTTGAGTTTCCTTTCCTTTTCTGCTTGTGACAGAGGGAAAACATGAAAAATATAGTTCTGATTGAAGTTGTTAATCTTACTGTTACGTTTCAAGGATTCGTGACTTAACCCATGGAGGCCTGGAGAACTCACCTGATCCTTCTAACCTTCTAGCTAGCTCTACGGCGAACCAGATATTGGCATACTTTGAGACGAAGTACAAGTAAACAGGAAAATAATGTTTAGGATTGACATTGTTCAGATCCAGAGACGCTAAGCGGTACCCCCAAGAAGATACTACAACAATACGACTTGGAGCTGATTTCTTTAACAAATCTGAAATACAAATACATACATAATATAACTTATTGTTAACAAAGTTATTCATGAATAGATAAATAACATCTCACGAAAGTTAACTAACCTAACGAAACAAAAATATTCTTATAAAAACGCCTATTTATCTTATTCCACAATATTTAACAAATTTCAGCTTTCTAAAATTAGCTTAGCTTCTGCCATCTATTGTATTTTCAGCTATTTTTACATCGTTTGCCAACAACTTTAGTTTTATTTCTGAAACTAACAATTTTGCTCTAATCTAAATTTATGGCCATGCACCGCTTTTCTTCTAAATACGTTACCAAAATATTTAATTGTTGTAGAACATAAAACACACAAGATTAAAGAAAATTCAGCGCGACTGAACAATTAACATAAACAATCAGTATTTTCATTATCAACCTTAAGATATGACCCATAACATATGGCCCCAACGGCACAAACATAAAAAAATGATGAATTGGTTTTAATGAAAAATCTTATATTCAAATTCTTATAGCTTATCCAGAGCTTTCTACAGGAGAAGGCCAGAGGGTACTATATGGCAACGCAGCATCATGGGAAGTCTGCCGGCTTATATACTACGTCGTCTGCTGTGTTTACTATGAGTGGGAACATATGAATGGGTTCTAATAATTCGCACGCAAATTGTTGGGTTTAAAACATTTTTTGAAATATATTGTATGTGATTTCAGATTCATCCTCTCCGTACGAGGTGGATGATAAAATGTTTTTAGAATACTCAAATTCGAAGCGCATTCCAACAATCCGGAGACATCCAAACTATTTTGAAAAGTTGGAATGATGTTGATTTCTTTACAAGCTTCAGACTTACGAAAGAGACCGTGAAAGAAATAGCTCCTCAAATTGATGATATCTTAGAAACACCTACTAACAGTTAAACCTTTCATGCTATTTACTACTTTCTGTCATAATTACTACGTATGTTTTGTTGTGGGAGCTGCTCCACTGTAATCATTTGACGGCCTTTACACTCCTTTTCATATCTGATGCAATCTAAGACATTAACGTAGCACACTAATTGTAACTTTGTAAAAGCCTACACTTAACTTAACACGCCGATCATAATAGTAAGACAACGTTTAAAATGGCGGCCTCCTATCGGAGATAATAAAATGAAGAGATCTGAACCTGACCTTCCTAATCTCCACTAATCGTTCCTAACACACTTATTATAATAGATATGATAATATAAGAATGTTTTTGACAGGAAAGTGAAAAAGATAGAATTTTGCATATTACAATGGACATTTCCGTTTTCCCCGCCCTTACATATTTTACAATTTGGTTGTGTACATCATATTAAATAATATATAATGTTTTTGAAATTTCAGCGCTACGGTTTTCCGTTACGTAGAAATATAGCATGAAATACTGAGAATTTTATCTCCTACGTCATACAACGAAAATCATCCTCTGATTGGTTTGACGTAATCAATCCGTACTATTTCCGTAGCTATATGCTTCTCCCTATGTTACGTTCCTTATTCAGAAGTTTGAAGACGAAAAAGCAAAAAAGAGAAAGAACATTTACATCATCACTTAACGAAATAATTAATGTACAAATCTGCAGAACACACTTCAATAAGTTAAAACACCAAAACATGTTTTGAATATGAGAAATTGCTCGAAACAATAACAGGGGGCAGTCTTAACTTGCAGTGCTCATCTTATCGCTGGTTTGTATGACTTTTGATGTCTTGACAATTTGGCGCAATTGGTTGGCGCATGCAACTTTTAACTTTTTATACTTTCACCTAAGGTTGATTGAATCCTATCAAAGGCCGTGTTTTATTTTACTTCACGAAACGCAAGAGTAACTTCAATGTAAAAGTTTCAATTTACGTTTTAGTTTCTTACATGCTTTTATTATTATTTTTTACAATGACATATTAAAATTATTCAATATATTCACGGGCTACAAGTAGTTCGTTAAATTGTTAAGAGATGGCAGTAACGAGCACTATTAATTCATGTGCTTTTAAGTTCTTGAAAAATGCTTCACTAGCATTGATTAAAAAAGTATACAATTGTCGAACGTAAAAACCCACATTTATTTTACAGAAAAAATAGGTAATTATTTTTAAATGCAATAGTTCTAAAGAGCATTATTAGAAGATATCCTATGATATAATCATGAAAAAAGAGCTGCTATAAATTAGTGTTGAAGCTACCAAAATATATTAATATCTTAAAAAAAGTATTAACAGTAAAAATCAATTTTAAATGAATAAAACGAACTAAATGACATGTTAAGGCATACAGAAACGCTATTCACCACTTATACTATTTCTTTCGATCCATTTTTGCTATCTCTTTTAAACAATACTAACAAATCAAATATCATCTGTATGTTAATGACAAGCAGTCGGCAGACTGATTACGTCATAACATGGCGGGACCCAATTAAGCGCAAGGCTGAGACCCTTTTGAAGCAAGTCTCTATTACTCTTGATAAATGCATCACAGAAAGAAAAGAAAATGTTTTCCGTAGTCTACTTTAACAGAAGATTTTTTTATTGTAATAAAAAAATACTACCGGAAATGTCCATTACGATCGTATTTACTATTTATGATCCGACGCTATTAGCTTCGGCTATCTATTTCTAAACTTTTATGGACCTAACTATAGGTTGTGTCAGACGTGACGTCATTGGTTAAACAAAGGATATTAGAATTAGATGATAGACCAAAATTGAAAAACCTGAATCTGACATCCTTTGTGACGGTCACATAATTACTTGTGGAAAATCATTGCATGGTGTCCGCACACTTTTATACAGTTATTGTATGATAAATTTTAGCTTTGAACCCATTTTGTCCGAATTGACGTTTCCCGGCCGCACTGGAAGCGAACACGGATGCATGCATGGAGGAAAAAGTTTTGTTGAGGTGGCAACACTGGACAACGAGAGATGTACTTTTACAATTGCATGGCGACGAACGGACGGAAGTGAAGCTCGTCGAAAACTAGTGTGGTTTGAAGGACAATATTGTGAAAACCAACTGGAAAACTGTATCCTCGTGAAGTACATATTCCGGAGTAAACTGAAATGTAGAAATACTCAAGATTATCCATAAGTAGTGGCTTATACGGGATAAGTATTGTGTGCCTTCGAAGTAGCAGGGAACTGTCAGCGGCTACTCAGGTAATGTTTTTATTATTTCCATTTTGATATTCTCCTGGAATGGATGTGAACTGTGATTGTGAATACTGAATACTGTGAAAAATAGTGCTAATATTACGAAACGAATATTCTACGCCGATATTTTAAATAGTTAGAATCGTGCGTTTGCCTTGTCTGTACAGATAATAAAGACAGCATTAGCGGGATCGTGTTGATTGTTGACGGCGGTCACGTGACATATTTACTGCGACGCAATTGTCGACGTAATTCATGCTTGTGCATTGATCGTAACTGCAGTTAGATATATTTTAGCTAGTTATATTGTCAGTGGGCATAATAAAATAATAATTTGGTACTCAGGATCCTACCTACGCTATTCTAAAAAGTAAAAATAGGCCGTAGTAGTAGTAGCTTAAATTGACATATTACGTAGAACATATTCTGGTAATTGAATCAGGTTGTCATTCATAAAATACAATTATCGTATGCCACAGTAGCTTGGTACCGATAATTTGAAACATAAAAAAAAGTTGTGTATGATTTAGTGAAGTGGCATACCGAGAAAGAACATTAGCTTTCCGGTTCAAATATAAAAAGAGGAAAAAAAAAGTTTATTTCTGACGAATTATATATGTAGATTAGTAGGTCGCAAATATAGAGTTACCGTAAGTGTTGCGGTGTGACAGTTTTGAATTGCTGTGTCAGATTCTCTGTTATTGTTCATTTTACTCCAAAGAAAATTAATGAAAGGAGATGACCATACGACGTTGAGAGAAATTGTATGCGTATTGAAAACGTGTTTATGTCAATACCTGTTTAGTAAGAGTGACGTCACTTTCCGTAATTGTTCCAATATATTT
>JAGDQP010018969.1:0-35639 GCA_022664845.1 Lepisma saccharinum
TTTGTAACCAAAAGATTTTCGAATCGGAGGTCAATATGTCATCTAAAATATTGTAACGTAAATAAGAGACCAAGAGAAGTGGCCTAAGAGTTGCGTTAAAAAAAAATAATAATAATAAAGCGATCTAAGGACCCCCCGTGAGACTTAAGCCGAACTCTACTCTCAATGATTCTCTTCATGAGACGCGGAAAATTTCTCCTACAGTATTCGACGCACCTATTGGCCTTCGAATGCTCAGGTGGGAAAATTGTGGCGTGATATTTGGAATGAGTCTGACCTATTCAAATCCCGAAATTTATCAATTTATTTAACTTCTATTAACTTTATTTACTGCCAGAAACCCCAGTTTCTGCAATGCTCCGGTAAGGAAATTCTTGTTATTTAATTCTTGTTAAAAACGAAGTTGCTAACTCATACGTAAACTCTTGGGTCCATTAGTAAATGAATTGTATTGATGAGTACTCTCAGATCTCCCCCTGACGTTTTAGTTAGGTAACTAGATGTAGTCAACAGAACCAATTAAGAATGTAAAGTTACATCAGCAACCTCTTTTATATACTTTAATATTTTTGTTGTATTATTTTTTTTTGCTTAGCTTAAATAAAATGTTAAAAATGTAATTCTCAATTGTCCAAGTCTATTCAGGTACATATGAGGCAAATAAGCCGCATCTTGACTCCATCACCTCCGTCGTACCTAACCACGCCCTACCATCTGAAACCTTTGAGAAATGTTTATTTTTCGCAGGTATGTCTCCAATAGTAGAGTTTTCTGGGAACAGAAGAATAAAGGTAACGCTACAGTATGGTGGAGGTCCTGGCACAACTGGTGGTAGTCTATGTTGCATATGATGTTGATCTGCAATGATGATGACTGAGATGAGGGCCAGAGGCCCTAGTATTGTTGTCAGATATGTGCAGAGTTTCACGATGAATTGTCTTTTAGCTCTAATGTTGGGTATGATGATAACAGAAATGATCAGTCACTGTGGAATGACTGCAGTGGTCACTCAGACTAACTACACCCTTCGACTCTGTAAAGAAGCCGTCAATCCCAATTTAGACGTACTGTTCTCGCTCGTGCGTGTTCTACACAAGGTCCTCGTATAGTACATTAACCATCTAAAGTTAGGCTAGGTCAAGTTATGCTGTGACAACCACTGCTTTCCACTACATTGCGTGGCCGTTAATAAACTACTACAAGACATACACTTTCACTTACATATATCTACAATAACACTCATATAAACTATTTCTCTTATTAGTAACAGTTCGTATATATTCTGGTATCACCGTCCATTAAATGTCTTTCAGTTCAAGAAACATTCACACACTATACTTGACTAATTGATATGTGCTGTCATCTCTGGGCCTCAATTCAACTATAACTACTACATCGGCTAGGCTGACTTAGTCCATCTTCATTGTTTCTAAATGGCAGTAAAATGCTCCACACTTGGGGTGCATATAACAGGCGGGACGTAAGCCAAAACTTCACCCTGTTATATATGGCTCCCGAACGGCCTCCGATCCCTGGCGTTGTCTTCAATAGGCATGGTCTGGATACAGCATCACTTCCTATCCATCTTCCGTTGTTCTCCTCTTTCGCATAACTGGGATTTCTAACAGGCTTCATCCGCAGGTCGTCATCCTGGTCCAACTGGAACACTTCTTCCATCACATCTTGGGCTGTCATCCCCGGAACATATCTCTTCACTTCATTCCCTACTTTCGCTATATCGAGTTCTTTAGTCTTTTCACTCAGGCACTGCATAAACGTAAAGTCCCCTATGTCCGAATCAGGTGCATTTCTCCTCAACTTCACGTCCGTCACCGACGCTTGGGCTGCACGTTGCAACTCCTCTTCCTGGTGCATAACTGTGCGTGCTTCTAATTTAGCTTGACCGTCCGAACGTTCATCTGGTTCCTGACCTTTTACTTCTATTTTAACTATGATTTCCTTTATTTCCATAGCCGTCAGTATGTTCTCCTGTAGACGTACTAATGCTCTACCTATAACTTTAGCTATCAATTCGTGATATATTTTAGGACTAGGATTCCACAGTTTACATTGGTTTTCCGAGTATCTTCCACAAACTCTTCTATCCTCATGATCCAACCTTTCCACTACTTCTTGGCTGGGTTTCCCGATACGTAGATAGAGTCTCTTATACAAGTCGCATATCTTCTTAGTCTGGGTGATCATAACTCCTCCAAGGATCAGTAACTTCTTCAGTGCGTTATGATACGTCCAACTTGTTTTCATTGATAACTCTTCATACAACTGGAGACAAAAGTCATTCTTTTCTCTACCATTTGACTGCGATCTGGTGGCGATCCAATATTCAAATTCTTCAGAGTAACAGGTGGGACTCAGGCAATGTTCTGTCCTGATAGCGTCAGCTGCATTCATTCTAATAATACGCTCACAAGAAGACTGGGGGAAAACAAGAAGACTGTCCTCAATATAAATTAAGCCTCCAAAGAACCATAGATAAGTTCGATTATGGCCCATAACTATGATCGAGCCGAAGTCCAGGACACTAAACCTAAAAAAAGAAACTCCCCCCCCCCGTGCAGACAAAAAAAGAAGTCTGGAAAGACTATTAGAGTATAACAAAAGTAAAAAAATAGAATTCATAAATAATTGGCTATCAAATGGCTACACAAAATCAACAGAAAATTACCTCTCAATAAAGTCAGGTCATATTAACTTTGAAGAAAGTAACCAAATCGTCATCCACTACATAAATCCTGAACTGCAGACCTTCCCTAGGGGTTTTGCGCAAATGATAGCCTTGTCGCATGACAGATTTGAATTGGAGGAGATGGATCATGAAATCATAGACGTTCGTGATAACCAAAACCTTGAAATGTATCTATCCAAGAAAAGATATGGCTGTGGATTTGTGCATGTGAAGTCATCCAGGGATGATTTCTTTATGGACTTGAGTCTGACTTTGGAACTGCTGGCGGCTCTACAGAGAAATATCAGAAAGAAAATTACAATACCGGCAATTGGGATGGGCCATTGGAGAGCAGATCCATACATGGTTCTAAGAAAAATAAAAGATTGGGAAAATAAAATAAAGAATATTGGATTGGAAATGATAATCAGTGATAAGACCCTCTTTAGAACCATATCAAAAGTAATGGATAACATCAACCCAAAGAAACATGATGAGAATGAATATAAGGATTTAAAAGAAAAGGAAACTATGGATCTGTCAACAGCAGAGAGTGAAGAAGAGGACAAGGAAATTAACACCGATGAAATAGAAGGAATAGAGTAAAAGTCCAACCCCAGGAAAAAGAGAAAAATATGGATATTCTGGATCCCAAGATTTTACAGGAAAAAAGAAGAGCAGAGGATAAACCTGGTGGAGGAAGAAGCCGAGGCGGGACCTGGAACGGGGCCGGAGGCGCAGGGAACCCTGAAGGAAGAGAGACCAGAGGGAGAGTTGGTCGAGAAGGAAGATAGAAGTAACCTAAGCTTCAACTCAAACAAATTCTATGAGGATCTACACCTAAATTATAATTTATCAAAACTGAAGGAACCACAGATGTTGACGGTGGCTCTCAGGATAGTAGTACGAAATATTCATCTACAAGGCAAACAATAACCTTCCCGATTATCGAGGAAGTTGATAAAATCAGTCTTAGAGCAAACGGAATCACTACCGACCCGAAGGACTTGCTGAAGTTAATTGACAAAGTATTTGAGAGGAGAAAGGAGTCATTTCAGATGAATAACGTTTACAGGTAGTTTGTTATGGCATATGGACGAAATGTATTTAATCCGGTCGAGAAGTTTCCTGCCTGCTACGTCCACACTAGACAACATCTTGAAGGTGGTCCAAATTAACCTGGACAGATCGAAACTGGCAACGTCAGAAATTACTACGAAAAGGAAGAGGTGGACGTAGTTTGTATGCAGGAACCTTACGCGTACAGGGGAAAACTCATAGGAATGCCGACGGATGCCTTAACAATACTGCCAGAGGATCCCAATCCTATGGTAGCGGTGGTGGTATTTAACAAAGATATAGAAGCCTTGGTGCATCTAAAATACGTGGATAAATGGACATTATGTGTGGATTTGAGGAAGGCAAGCCACAAAATTACAATAGTGAATATATACTGCCAATTCTCCCTTCCACGGGACATCTTTGTACAAAGAATAGAAGATATTCTCAATGGACTTTATAATGTGGATGTGATCATTTTTCAAGATTTTAATGCTAAATCTCCACTCTGGCACTGCCCTGTGACTGATCAACACGGAGAATTATTTGAGGACCTGATAGAACAACATAACTTAACAGTCGTGAACAGAGAAGGACAACCTTCAGGGGCAGGGCTGGACTGGAAACAAATATAGACGTAACAATGACAAGGGGGAATATATGTAATCCTTTTTTTTTGACTGGACCGTTGACGCATATGCAACCACAAGTGCCCACGGCGCCGTCCGCTTCGCAATTGATTACGAAAGAAACCAAAATAGTAAAGAACAACCAGAGGAAATCACTAAATTTAATTATAATGTAAATAAACTAAACAAGAATAAAATTGTTGAGGGCCTGATACTTCCACAAATAGTAGAAAACTGTAACCTAACAGAGCTAACGAACAACTTAGAAATAGCTACAAGAAACGCCATAATAAATTCAACACCCAGAGTAAAAAATATAAATCATAAAAGGAAGCCATTTTGGACAGAGAACCTGAACAAGCTAAGAAGAAAAATGAAGGCCAGCAGAAAGAGCTATAGGGCGGCTGGAGACCATATACTAAGAGCAAGAAGACTGGAGAACTATAGAAGCATCAAGCAGCAATTCGAAAAAGAACTCCGAGAAACCAAGAAGAAAACATGGAACAATTTCGGGAAGAGAATCTAAATTTGGATCTATGGGGAATGCCCTACAAGATAATTATGTCTAAGATAAAGGTCAAAGGTGCACTTAACACACTAAAAGACGACCAAGGTCAATACACAACGAACTGGAAAAATACAATCGAACTTCTGTATGAAAAACTTTTTCCCGACTATCGTATTCAGGACTATAACGAAGAAAATAGAAGAATCAGAAATGACGCCAACAAAGTACCAAACAATGAAACAGAAAACCCAGAAGACCTAGTGGTTACAAACGATCAAGTGGCAGCAATCCTAAGAAGGTTAAAACAAGGGAAAGCACCGGGCCCAGATCACATAAAAAATGAAATATTCAAAATTAATGCAGATATATGGACTCTATACCTAACTAGGCTTTTTAATGAATGCATAAATCAAGAAGTGTTTCCGGAACCATGGAAGAAAGCAAATTTAATAATCCTACTAAAAAGTGAGGACAAAGATAAACGCAGTCCCAAGTTCTATAGACCCATTTGCTTATTGAACACAATAAGTAAAATCTTTGAAAGAATAATTGCACAAAAAATAAATGAAAAAAAAGACCTATCAAACTGTAAATTACAATACGGTTTCCGTTCTAAAAAGTCTACGGAAGATGCCATAAATGAACTATGTAACAGCATATATCAGCTAAAAGAAGATAATTGTAAATACACAATTGGGATATTCCTTGACATTATGGGGGCCTTCGACCATTTATGGTGGCCTTCCTTGCTAAGGGAATTAAAGAAAATCGAGTTGCATAGCAAATTGTGGAAAGTTGTAAAAAAACTACTTTGCAAATAGACTAATAGAAGTAGAGACGGCGGATGGCGTCGTGGCTAAGATGCCAACAAAAGGTTGCCCGCAAGGCTCGCTACTAGGCCCGGTTTTTTGGGACTTGGCCTTCCAACCGTGCCTGGAAATGCTGGATGGAATGCGGCAGATGGAAAGAGTGGTGGAATATGCCGACGACCTGGCGGTCGTGATTAAGGGTAACAGCCGACTGGACTTACAAAATAAAGCAAATGAAGTAATAGACAAAATGACGGCGTGGTGCAAAGAGAATAAGTTAACAATATCATCAGAAAAAAACAAATATGTGTTATTTAAAGGAAACCTTAATTTCAATAGAGGACACTTAAAATATCTAGGTATAACCTTAGACGAAATACTTAACTTTAGAGAACATACAACTATAATAAAAAATAAAGTAATAAAAGTTTCACATAAATTGGTAAACATCGCAACAAAAGACCTTAAAATGCCAATTAAAATAATACGAACGTACCACGATGTTATTATAAGATCGATTGTAGGTTACGCTGCTAGCGTCTGGGCCCACAGAATGGATGATATTAGACAAAGACAAATAATTGACAGATCACATATACAACTACTACTGCGACTGTTTGGCGCATATAGAACAACACCGGTAGATGCTCTCCAGGTGGCGTCGGCTGTCCCGCCAATGCATCTTCAGGTGAAAAAATTGGGTGCCATGTATTGGCTCAAAAAAGGAAACCAAGAACGAGTATCCAAAATACTGCACCAAGAAGCAGAGAATAAATAAGAAATCAATTCCATAATAATCAATGCATGGCAGGAGTTATGGGAGGAGACGGAAAAGGGAAGAGGACTTTTTGGATTCTTTTCAGATATTGCGGAGAGAATGGGCATGGAACTTGAGATCACAGGAGGCCTTATGCATTACTTGACTGGTCACGGCCCCTACCGACAGAAACTACATCAAATGAAAATAGTAGAAGATAATATGTGCCATATATGCGGGGTGGTGGCCACGCCAGAACACATCGTACTAAGATGTATGGAAACAAGAAACATAGTTTAGGAAGAAAGACAGCTCCTAGGGGAGACGCCCGCCACGGAGGTTCTGCGAACACCGGAACTGGTGACGGCCCTCAGGGAGCTGACTCACAAAGTCTCAAACTACTGCAAGAGGAAATACCTTAACGACGTGGACCGCCCCGTATGAAAACAAGGATAATGCAGATTAAAGATATGGGGACGTTGGGTCAATAAAAGGATCGCCGCGTGCGCGCACCCGCGTTGCAACCGCGTCAGCCGCGTATAAATAGACCACAAAACAATAGAGACACGTAATTTAATATATAAGCCAGAAACGAAGTGGTGAAATAAAGAATGAATGTTCCGCTGGAACCCAGTGGGAAAAGTTCGGCGCCTTGAGGCGGAACTCCGTCCCAAAAGACGCTAAGTGTGTGTGAGTTAGTGTAAGTATGGTGGTGGAAGAAATTGGAAGTGTGGTATGAAGAGACGAGTGTGTATATTTAGTGGAAAAACGCTAATTTTCTGGAAGCCAGAAATGAAAGCGAACAAATCGAAAGCTAGCCACGGTGTAAGTGTGAGTGATTGAGTGTGAAGAATTGCAAGTAGAATACAGCGAAATAAGAGGCATAACTAACCGAGCGCAAGAGTGAGACAGGAAGAACTAACATAGTGACGAGGTGGAAGTGGACACCAATCAAAAGGAAAGGGAGGCGACAAAAACTTTGTGTAACACACCACCTAATCCACGCGCACCTATCCTTATTCCTTCCTACTCTGTTGCAGGTTAGAAGAAGAGGCCAAAAGAAGAAGAAGCCAACCAAGTTTATGTTCGTCTTGTCTATATGTTGTCTACGTGTTAGTCAATGTATTATTCTAATATTTGTAATATATGTTTGTGTTATATGTTAATAAAGAAAATAATAGGTAAGGACCCTCCCAAGCAAGTAAGTTCTATTAAGGGAACTTAGACCAGGAGAACATTCTGGACGCCTGGTCCAAAGTCCGTCCCGCAACACCTGATGTCTCTGACAGAAGGAACATAGGAGCTTCTTGGAATGCCGGAACTCCGGCAATCCAAGAATCTCTAGGGACATGCCTGCCCCAAACGAGAAGAACAAATATGTTCGTGATGCACGCCCTTGGAAGTGCACAACTCGGCTTGTGCAAAGGATTCAAAGAGGCGGGGGTGGTAAGGTTGGACCCCAAACTAATACGCTCACAATTCTTCATTTGTCCCGGGTAACCATCGAAGACTCTTCGCAGCTCTGTGCGTACGTTGTGAAACTTCCTCTTTCCTTCAGGAGATGTGTTAGTAAGTTGAGCCTCTACTAAAACCTCGGATCTGGGGACGCACCTTCCATCCACTTCGTTGTCGTCAATAGGTCCCTGTTGCCTCTCGTTGACTCGACACACGTTGCGCTGCTCTTCCCTATGTCCTTCCTGGATCAAAATATCATCTACGAGACTAGCGTTTCCCGCTTCAACATTTTTATCTTTCGTCGCATCATCCTCCCTATATTAATAACTTTGCGTCTCTTCAAACTGCACAGCTCGTTCTTCGAAAACTTCTTCGAAAGATTCGAAATCTTCGAAAGATTCCCAATTGTGTGGAAAAAAGCAAACCTAATTATATTACATAAAGGGGAAGACAAACCCGAAATCTTATAGTCCCCTATGCCTATTAAATGTGATAAGTAAAATCTTTGAAAAAATCATAGTTAAAAAAATAAACAATAGAAGAGAAAATCTCCAAGAATGTAGGCTGCAATACGGATTTCGTCGAGGCAAGTCGACCGATGACGCGATTAATGAGGTTTGCGGAACTATTAACATACTTAAACAACAAGAATGCAAATACGCTATGGGAATATTCTTTGACATCGCAGGTGCTTTTGATAATGTATGGTGGCCGTCAATGTTAAAAGAGCAAAAAAAAAACACATTGGGGTCCACCTTGCGATTTGGAAAACAATTAAAAGCTACTTCCAAGGAAGAACAATACATGTTAATACGGCTGATGGCGTCGTGCTGAAGAATCCGACGAAGGGATGTCCGCAGGGTTCCGTTCTCGGCCCTATAATCTGGGACATGATATTTCAGCCGTGTCTGGGAATGTTGAATGAACTTGATCAAGTGGAAAGGGTAGTGGGCTACGCGGATGATCTGGCGGTTGAAATTAAAGGAAACAACAGAAATGAATTACAGAATAAAGCAAACCAAATCATAGATAGAATGACATCATGGTGCAACAACAATAAACTGACTATTTCAGCCGAGAAAACTAAATATGTGTTATTTAAAGTCAATCTAAACTTCAACACGGGGCCGATAATAAAAATCAACGGGAAGACAATTAAAAGAGAAAGGGAGTTCAAATACCTGGGAGTTATTTTGGATGAGAAGCTAAATTTTAGAACCCATGTTACGACAGCAAAAAATAAAGCAGTTAAGGTATCACATAAGATAGTCAATATAGCAACCAGGGATTATAGAATACCCCTGAGGATGGTAAGAATGTACCATGATGTCATAATTCGGTCTGTAGTTGGTTACGCCGCCAGCGCCTGGGGCCACCCAATGGATGATGTACGTCAACAGCAAATCATCAATAGGTCTCAACGGCAAATACTACTGAGACTTACAGGAGCCTAGAGAACAACTCCGGTGGAGGCACTCCAGGTGGCGACCGCGACGATGCCCATGCATCTACAGGTTAAAAGGATGGGGGCAGCCTACTGGCTCAGAAAAGAACGAGAAGACAAGATAGAAGAAATTCTCCATCAACCAGCTGAAAGTAGAAGCAATATACAAGATATCCTGACCAGTGCGTGGCAATCATTCTGGGAAAAATCATCCAAGGCAAGAAGAGTCTACAGTATCTTCCCGGACGTGGCTGAGAGAGCTAAAATGCAACTAGAAATCGAAAGTGGGTTACTCTACTTCGTTAGGTCATGGCCCCTACCGGCAAAAGCTCAAAGATCTAAAATTATTGAAAGATAACATGTGCCACGCTTGCGGGGTTATTGCGTCCCCGGACCACGTTGTTCTTAGATGCCAAGAGACTGAAGATCTAGTCAGAGAACAGAGCCATTTTGGGGGAAAGACCCGCCACGGAAGTTCTGAGAACTCCAGAGCTGGTGCCGGTCCTCCGAGAGACGGTAGAGAAAGTTTCATCATTCTACAAAATAAGATTCTTGGCAAGTGGGGCGCACCCTGGGGCTGGACAAGAAGAAGCAAGACTCCACAAATATGAAAATGTATGAGTGACCATCGGACAAAACAATGCAGTGTCTATGTACGTGAGACGGATCCTGCGCGTCGACCGCGGCATCCGCGAGTTATTGACATTAATGATAACAGAACAAGAACGTAAAGTATATACGGATATGCAAAAACGTCTATCCAAACTTAACAGAGTGAGAAAATAAAAATATCAAAACAATGTGAACATTAATAACAAGATAATAATATACTAGCATAATTGTGTACCACTGCTGGAACTCCAGCAGTATATAGAGTGCCTTGCATGGAACTCCAGCAAGAGACGCCCAAGTGTGAAAGTGTGTGTGTGCGTGGTGGTGGGAACCGGGATTATTGTAGTTAACATAGTGGAAACAAACTAAAATCAGACAGACCGACCGAAGGTTGCGGAAACCGCAACTACCGGTCGAAGATGTGAATACCAAACCTGCTAGTAAATGTGCGCTGCATGAGTGTGGAAATTATCTAGAGGAGGAAGGGAAGAAGGAAATATTCATGCAGGATAGTGCATGCATCCAGGACTGACCAGCTTCTCTACTCCTCCCTCAGGATAGAAGACAGCTTGAGAAACAGCAGAGTAGAATAAGAAGACCGGATGGCTATCCCTGTGATGGGACAACAATAACAACAAAGCAGAAAGAAGACACCAACCAACGAAAGCAGCAATTAATCTTGTTAGTCTGTTTACAGGGTGTCGCTGATAAGAAGAAGAAGCCATTCTCAAGCCTATGTGTTGTGTCGTCCTGTATTGTCCTATGTGTATTGTATGTTTTTGCAGATAAAAGTAAAGCAAATAGGTTCCAATAATCCAGGAACAGAGACCAGGAGAACATTCTGGATGCCTGGTCAAAAGTCCGTCCCGCAACACCAGCTGTCTCGAACAGATGGAAAATAGGAGATCCTTTCAATGCCGGAACGCCGGTAATCCAATAATCTCTAGGGACAAGCCTGCCCCAGACTGAGAAATACTAAGATGTACGTGTTGCACGACCCTGAAAGTGCACGACTCAGTCTGTGCAAAGCATGCAAAGAGGCAGGGGTGGTAAGGCGGGCCCCCCTAATAAAAAAATCTTCGAAAACCCCTTCCCAGGTCTTCTCTACGTCGCTGACATTCTTCAATTCGCCGCTACAGCTGCCAATCTCTTTCCTCGTATTCAAACCATTCATACCTGTGTCTAATTCTGGGTCCATAGCCGTCTTAACTTTCATCTTAACCATATCGTCCTTTATCTTCATCACCTTCATGCCTTGCGCTAACTTCAGGTTTCTTCCATTCATCTTTCCTCTCTCAACCGGGTCTTCATAACTTCCATATCGTCTACTGTACGATCGTGTTCTGTCTTTCCATCTATCCCTGTGATACAATCTTCGAAATAGCGTCCATTTATTTTTAGGTAGATTTCGAAGAAAATATTCCTATTGAGATCGGTACGATATGAAAGTGTATATATATATATTAACACGCTAGCGGCCATAATTTTGAAGATATTTGAACCAAATTTTTATATGTTGTTTCTAGGCTTAATAGCTTGGTTAAGTTCGTTAATGAGCAAAATCGGTCGCCATCTTGGATCCAAAATGGCCGCCGAACCCATTGTTGTATAGAATACACAGCCTAAACCGCTGGGGCTATTGAAATCAAATTTATCAACATAAAGGTACAACATCACTTTTTGATTATGAAAATGTTACCTAATGAGTTCAAAGACACCATCTTGCATCCAAAATGGCCGCCCCAAAAACCCAATTTCCAAATCATTGAAGGTAGAGAAACGAAATTTTCAATGAAGGTGTGGCCAAGAGTAGGTTACAATAAATGGGGCAAATCTTCCCTTTGGGGGCGCAGCCAACCATGGGAGGGTGAAGATGTACTCCGTGGTAGTGTAGTGCTGCAGGGAGATTTTGGTTAAGATAAAGGAGGCGCATCCTCTCAAAAGCACGAAGTTGGGGGGGGGGGCGAGCCCCGGCTCCGAGCGAAACTTCGAAATCTACCTCAGCCTGTGGGCCTACCGAAAGGGATTTTTTGCATCTATCTCGATGAGAAGGTCTTACAAATCGTGTTTTTTCGTTTTTCCATCTTGGTCTGTGATACGATGCTCGAAATCGCGTACTTTTGCCTTTCCCTCCATCTCTTTGATAGGATCTTCGACATTGTATGTTTCTAATCTTCCATCTAGCTCTGTGATAAAGTCTTCGAGGTCGTGTTCTTCTGCTTTTCCATCCACTTCTATGATACGTCCTTAGCAAGTGTGTTTTTCCTTTCCATATGTCTCGGTGGTACAGTCTTCGTTCTTTAATCTGTCTTCTCCTTAACGATGGGTACTCCTTCCTAGAGTCCAGTCCAGACTCCTCGTCAGACGAAAACTTAATTGACTCATATCCTGACTCATCATGTCTATTGTCAATACCGTCATTGCTTTCTAATAGCCGTGCTGTTCTTACCGAACTTCTTGTAGTCTCATCCTTTTCCTCAGTTCTGTGTCTCCCTCGTTGGGTACATCTATCTTTCTTTCTGCGCGACGCTCTTCTCTGACGCCTTCGGGCTGTGTCTTCATTTATTTGTTTTTCGGAATAAACACTATAGCTACTCGGGCTTCTCACATCTCGGTTACTCTTTGGGCTATGCTTCTGGCGGACGGGCGAACGACTTTCTTTTCCACGCTCTTTCCTCAATCCGATCGCCAGACTATCGTAACTCTCATCTCTGTGCTTCTGATACTCTCTTGTATCTTCATATTGACATTTGGCTAGTGCTTCCACATGACTGATACGATTCTCTGACTGCACTGCATTCTTTCTGGCTTCCCTGTGAAGTTCTTCGGATACCTCACGACTTTCTTCATCCTGTTTATTTGTCTCTTCTTCACCTTCATCAATATACTCCGTCATTTCCGGTTTACTACGTACTTCGATATTACCTTCGTCTTTAATCGATGCTATTTGATCTGTCCTTTGCTCTAGTATAGACCCTTTTTCATTTTGTTTACTTATTGCTATCTCCTTCTTTACTGGTAGTGTTACTTCTTTCATAGCTGTCATACTAAGACTCTCATGGCTTGACTTTTCATATTGGCATTTTGCTTCTGCTTCTGCTTGACTAACATAACTCTCTAATTGCACTACGCCCTCTTGTACTTCGTGTACATCACAATGTTCTTTATCCTGTTTGTTTATTTCTTCTTCGACTTCATCCATATGCTTCGACATTTCCGATTTACTCATTGCTTTCTCATTCTTTAGTGACAACGTTGCTTCCTTCTTGGTCGACGTCATTTCCTCATTGAATAACCTTATTTCGTCTTTTAACCACTTCAGATGTTCTCTCACGTGATTCCCAAGAGACCTTATTTCATCTTTCACTTCGCTGCTCATTAGTTCGAATTCTTTTTTCACTTCCTGTCCACCAGACTTTATTTCGTTTTTTAACGATGTCAAATGTTTCCCAAGAGACCTTATTTTGTCACTAATTAATGCGTTTGACTTATCCATGCGTTCTAGTGCCTCCCTTTTTGACGACTCCATTCTTTTCAGTGCCTCCAACATAAGCCTGAAATTCATTGGCTTACCCGGTGGAAGTCCCTTAACTATGGTTTCCACTGGTTTTTCCTTGCATTTTTGGCATTTCCACGAATCCTTTAATGACTAGATCTTACTTTCAACTAGAATCTTCTTACTACATTTGGTCGTGTCACCGACAGCCTCCTCGCCGTGACTACGATCTGCCTTTCCACTATTTGAAAACGGTTGCTTGACTACCTCCATCGTTTGGTTCTTCGTACACGACCGGGTCATCTTTTCCATCCAACTCTCTCTCACGGACAAAGCTACAATATCCAAATAAGAAACTATATTATCACGAACTGCATCTCTCTCTGAGCCCTACAAACGTATCCGCAGCTTGAGTCCCATAATCTTATGTAACACGGACCGGGGACCGTACTTATGCAGTGACCTGATGCATACATAACCGACCGTACTTGTGTAGTGACCTAATACTGAACCTAGTTCCAGGCCGCAACCCCTCCGTTACTCCTCGATTGCATTTATACGCAGCTGCCAGATCACACTTGTGAGCTTCCACTATGTGGGAGGCAAATCAAGATACCTCCTTCAATATTTACCCAGTGGGAGGCTGTTAAAGCCTCCTCCACCAATCCCGTGGGAGAGAGCGCAATCCCTCCGCCAAGTGTTATACCTATGTGGGAGTCCACAGGCACTGCGATCTCCCCAAGCTCGTGGGAGGATGAGGTTCCCTCCACCAAATATTCTTACTGAAACACTCAGCTTCGAGATATCAAAAAAATTGTTCTTTATTGAGACATCTATTTACAACGGCAACCAACTTATTCCTTTTCAATGTGGGAGGAAGAGAACTTCCTCCACCAACTTTCTGTTATTGGTGCCAGTTCATTATGTGGGAGGAAAGGAGTTTCCTCCCCAGTTTGCTTCTTTGGAGCTGGAGCTGGAGCTGCTGTGACAATTTGTTTTACTAGACTGGAACGCTAGTACCCCGAAAGGGCTACACCCTCTATGTGAGAAGAGGAAGTGGTGGAACAGGAGTTAACATGGGAAGGTAGGTAGGCTAAGAGATTTGTCAGATCATATAACTTTATTTATTTATTTCATTATCTGGGATTATTATGAGTTTTACTCATAATCATATAACTAGGTGGTGATATAGAGCGAATAATCAGTAATAATTATAGTCGGGAAATATACAATATGTATAATGTGAAAGCGATGTGATTAATGTGAGGTACACTAGACAAGACAACATGTTGGCACATTTAAGACAAGTCAGTGATAATCTTCTGATCTAGGGGCGACTCTAGATCTATATGTGGACAGATGAGCTCTACCGTTCAAGATGGGTCACTGTGCGGCATACTTAAGGCTACTATGCGTGCTATATCAGGGTGGTCGGGTGGTATAGTATATTGATAGAGTGTGAAAAGGAGTGAGAGTGGTGAGGATATGTGTGTAGCTGGTGCGTTATGATGTACGTGGGTGTGTATAATGTCTTCTAGTAGTGCGTGTGCTGTCTCAAAGTGCTGTGAGATGTATTTCAGGCGGAGTGTTTCAAGGTGAAGTAGAAGATGGGGAAAAGTGATTAGATCGTATAGTTCTTGGGTAGGACTGGGTAGTTTGACTATGTAAGCGATCCTTAGAGCGTGGCGTTCCAAGATTTGTAATTTGTCGTAGATGTGTGTGTCTGCTGCAAGCCAGGCGATGTGTCCAAACGTGAGAATCGGGCGAAGGAATGCTTTATAGGTGTTTACGACTGTTTGTGGTTTGAGTCCCCATGTAGTTCCAGTAAGGCGTTTTAAGAGATTTAGGCGGTTTGTAGCTGTGGCTATGATTTTGTTTAAATGTGGGCGCCATGTTAGATGTTGGTCAAAGATGATTCCGAGATATGTGACATGTTTAGAAGGATTGATTGGTTGGTTTTGTACTGTCAAGGATAGTTTGGATGGGTTTCGGAGAACTCGTGAATGACGTTTACGAGGAAGGAAGACTATTGCCTGAGTTTTAGTGGAGTTAATGGATAATCCCCACTTACTACACCAGTTAGTGAAAGTGTTTATGGCATCGGTCATGGTTCTGTTTATATGTGGTATGGTTTTGCTGAGTGCTAGAAAGGCGGTGTCATCTGCGTATTGGAATATGTGAATGTTATTAGGAAACGGAGGAAGGTCAGCTACGAAGAGGATATAAAGCAGTGGACAGATCCTTGTGGAACACCACAATGTAGGAAAATAGGATGTGATGTACTGGAGCTTATAGAGACATATGTCAGGTGGTTCGTGAGGAAGTTAAATACATAGCGGATGTAATTTATGGGAAGATGGAATGAGCGGAGTTTATGGATTAGGGCTTTGTGCCAGACTCTATCAAATGCTTTTTCGAGGTCAAACAGGACTAAGCAAGAAGGTTTGGAGATATTATAGTGATTGACTATCATGTTGGTAAGTCGAAGGAGCTGATCATTAATGCTAAAGGAAGGACGGAAACCTGCTTGGTGTAGGGGTAGAAGGTTGTGGTGTTCCAGGTGGGTATGGACCCGGGTTACTAGGATTTTGCTAAATGTTGAGGTTAGTTGAATGGGTCGGTACGAGGAGACAGCATGGGTAGGTTTCTGAGGTTTATGGAACATGAGTGTTTGTGAAGTTTCCCAATGTAATGGGATGAATCCTGTACGCAAAATAAATGTGTATATATGGGCGAGAATTTGTATGAGGAAGATAGGAGCTTCTTTGAAGTGTCTGTAGGTAATTTTGTCGGGTCCTGGAGCAGATTGACGTTTGCGTGCGATTGTGTGTATGATTTCTTCGGGTGTGATTGTTGTAGTAAGTGGATGATCAGAGTTTGGTTGTAGATGAGGGGAATGCATGTCAAGATGATCTGCGGGGTGTCTTCGAAAAGGGTTGAAAGGTATTGTGGGGGTGAAGATGGTTTGAAGATAATCTGCAAAAACATCGGCTTTTTCTTTGTCTGTATGTAGTGCTTTGTTTTCTTGGAGTAGAGGATATGTGGTGCTTCAATATTTACCTGTAAGTGCGTTGAAGCGTTTCCAGTATTTGGATGGGTGAGATGTATCTGCCAGATTATTACATGTCTTGATCCATTGTCGTAGTTTATATGATTTTATGTAGTTATGGACTGCTCGTTCGAGTTGTCTATGAAGTCTTAGCGATTCAGAATTTTGTGTGCGTTGAAAGTCTCGGTAAAGATTTCGGGAGCGGCATATTAAGGGTAGGTATTGTGGAGGTAAGTTAGATCTAAACGGGTGAGTAGTAGAAGTAGGGATGTGACTGTCTGAAGCTTGTTTGATTGTAGTGGGGATATGGTCTAACGTGGAGTATAGTTCGTCTTCTGTGGTGTAGAGTCTGTGAGTTTTGCTTCTATATGTTCCCTGTAGCCAACCCAGTTCGCTCTGTCAAAACGAAGTACTTGGCGCGGGATTATGGGTGTGGTTGGGTTTGGTCTGGTGAAGTCAATTGTGAATTTTACTGGTATGCAGTCGCTTCCTAGGGGATCAAGTACGTCTAAATGACTATTGAGGAGTAGATTGGATGAACTGCTGTGACAACCACTGCTTTCCACTACATTGCGTGGCCGTTAATAAACTACTACAAGACATGCACTTTCACTTACATATATCTACAATAGCACTCATATAAACTATTTCTCTTATTAGTAACAGTTCGTATATATTCTGGTATCACCGTCCATTAAATGTCTTTCAGTTCAAGAAACATTCACACACACTAACTCACTATACTTGACTAATTGATATGTGCTGCCATCTCTGGGCCTCAATTTAACTACAACTGCTACATCGGCTATTCTGAGTTAGTCCATGCCTGCATTGTTTCAAACTGGCAGTAAAATACTCCATACTTGGGGTGCATATAACAGGCGGGACGTAAGCCGAAACTTCACCCTGTTATAACATATTATTTTCTTTATACGCAATGGGAACTTTGATCTGAAAATTGCAGATATATTTTAGGAAAGAAGTTATATTGTTTTTTTTTTTTAATCATACGCAATGCAAAAACCAAATATGATGTCGGGAGTCACTGCGAGCCGTCTTGTGGAAACATTGACCGTCACCAAGACAGGCGCTTTGTTCACTCACAGCAGTCATATCTCGAGTAGTGATGAAGACTAATGGACTTGTCGGCTTTATGACTTTAAGTTAAGATGGGCTACTCCGCATCCGAATCAAGTCGCCGAATACGTCAAACTTTTGGGAATAATGATGTGAAGGAAAGCACCATCAGACACTGGTTCCAGAAATTCAGGGCGGAAGATTTGAGATGAACCCTGCAGTGGATGACCAAGGACCTAAAGGCGACCATGAAACAGGACAGCAGTCAAATGTATAGTGAACTTGTCGAATATTTCCAGGTTTCTGATGAAATCGTGACTGCAAACATCGCTAATGAATCCTTACAGTTTCTGCAACATACTTTCAAGACTACACAATCTTGACCAATCTTTATGCATCAGACTACCCGTGTCCTGCACACTCACCTGATATCTCCCCGCTTGTGGAGCATACTGAAGGGGTGTGTTTACTCTGGTCCAGTGCTTCATAATATTGAACAACTAAAATTAAATATTATTCGTGTTTGGCATTCTGTTTAACGGGATACAATTCTGGCCATGTTTGACAGTTCGAAGCGTCGCTAGGAAAAATGTTTGGTGTTGGATGGAGCACAAATGGAGCATGAACACTGAATATTTTGTGTGAAGCTTCTGTGGTTTCTGGTCACATGCTGTTTTGCATTGCCTGACCATCTGTCTCTGTAACTTGTGCATTAAATCAGTACATGTTTTGCATTTCTGTGTACTTTATTTCCGGCCATAACGGTATGGTATTTAGGAATCTAACAATTTTTATATGAATAATATATACATAATATATTATTCGCTTAAATATATGTATATTTTCTGTAAATTGATTGTGTGTATATGTGTGCGTGCATCCTACTTCTCGCAAATAACATAATAATTCTTCCCTCATTAATTCATTGTTAGCTTGCTAAATACTTCTGTAACCAATATAAATGTCTTAGCAGAGTACATTAGGCTGAAGAGGAAAATTTTGAACCTTCAGAAGCGAAGAAGCAGTCTAAAATTTTGGCAAGGTTCTTCTGACATATTACTGAAATCCACCGAGAATAAGCAGTTGGGCGTGTAGCAGACGCTTCGTTGCTACATTCATTTCCTTTTTGTTTTCATTGCTTCATGAAGTTTTTACATTCGCAGTTTTGAATACTGTAATCAAAAACTATTATTTTAATTGATTTATTTCCGAATAAATCATAATATTTACAGGGATGCACTTTCTTCTTCATAACGTGTTTCTTCGGTGGAGTTTTGCTTCACGACCGTGGTTTGTCTGTGAAGTGTGGAACTCCGGTTTCTCATGATGCTCTGGGTAACGTTACGGAAGATGGTCGGAGTGCACATCTTTAAATCAAAAATGGTGGAATATCAATCGTTAAATAAGTAATCCTGTCTCATCTGGCAGTGATTATTCCAAACTTCACCATCCGTAAGTTACATCTTTATATATATATATATATTAATTATATATATAAATGTAGGTTAAAGAATTTTAAGAAAAACTCAGCTTAACGTCCGTTGAGACATGTGCCAAAATTCCCGCCGTTGAAGTTTTTCGTCATTTTCTGGCGATTGGAGTTTGAAATTCTCTTTGATAATTAGCTATTATTCACGAATTACATATTGTTCTTTAAGAGACAGTGAAAATATATATTATGTCTTACTAAAAAAGTAATAATTCCCTAACCAACGAAGAAAAACGATGCTTTCCTGGTACTCTTTAAATTGAATGCTGAAAAACTGTTGAATGCTACCGAAATTAGAAATAATATTTTGTTGGTTGCATTATTGTTTCTACATACAAAGTTTATTCAAGATAGGCAGTATACCACTGTAAACTTACTCTATACATCATACTACATTGTGATAGTTTAATACTATTCAAAACAAGCAAAGTATTATCCAGAGCTTGTATTCTACAAAACTTGTTAAGATGTACCAAACATTAATTTATTTACCTGTGAAAAGAATTACTTCCCAGTATGTGGCATATTGTTATAAGTAAGCAGCACAGCTACGGCTCTTATAAAGTTTACGTGCGCCTTAAACATGTCACTGCATCAAAGTGTGAAGTGTTGCATCCATAATGATTAGTGATTTCATTATTATGTGTCGTGCCAAACGTGTGCAGGCAATTAGGCCATACAATTTCATATTTTCAATGTGTATGCTTCTTAAACTGTTACCGTGTGTGGTGTGTGTGCAGTGATTTTAAAGCATTTAGATGTTGTGCTATGATGTGTTCTGTACAGGCAAGATGTACTGCGTGTCCTACATCAAACTATTTACACGCAAGGTTTGTACAGGGGTATGGTAACTATTACCTACTCCATAAGGCTATAGCACATATGGGCATATTTGTGCTGTTGTTTACCAGCAATGTATGTGTGTGGTTAACCCTATTGTGGTTGATAATATTAATTTTGTCCACCTCACATTTTCACTTCTATGCTGTTGAAGTATTATTAATCATGTCCACTCCACTTATTCACCCTCACTTGACTGGGGTAAAGGCAAGAATGTCCACTCCACCTTTGCACTTTTGCTCTGCAAGAGCTTTTATTTGGGTCTAGTATAAATACCAGTTAATTATGTAAAACAAAGCAAAATCAATGAATCACTAAACGTTCGTGGAGTATTTCTATTTTTCTTTATTGATATATCTGCTTCACAATGATAAGCATAATTTTTGGTCTTTATTTTTTTTGTGTTTAGTATTCAATATACGTGCAGTAAGAATGATTAATAACCAAGTTTTCTTGTGTGTGATGAATATGTGATTTCAAAAATAAGGTTGTGTTGCAATTTAGGCCCTCTTCAGTTGGAAATCACACAGAAAATATTAAATTCTGATCACTTTACTTTGGGTCCTCCGGACCTGTTACGTAAGATATTTCACATAGTAACTATATTATTGCACCAAAATATATATTAAGTAATGCACAAGACAGTAATAAAAATATATTCTATTAATTTTTCACGTAAATAATCTAAGCAACCAGCATACAAAATTTACATGTTATTTGCGGTATTGATTTATGTTTACTAATATTTAATAATCAAAGCCAGTCAGTTTAGTAATAATTACCAGTCATTTTGAAAAAGGTATTAAAAATATACAAAAACTTGAATTTTTTGTTTTATTGTTTTTGTCAAAACTCAAAATTTTGTTATTTTTTTTTATTTATTGCAAAAAGCAACTAAACTTTGTCCAATGGAAGTTCATTTTGCGTATTGTCACCAGTTTTGGACCATGTATTTTGTAAGTCTGTATGAAAATAATTCAAGGTCAAAGAATATTTATTTATAATAAACATTATATAGAAAATAGATAAACATTTCATTTATGCCATTTTCATTTAAGGCCTTCGACCTGTATTTTTGAAATAAGGTGAATGTAAGTAAAGTTTTCTTACATAATTAATTCCAAATAATTCTAAAGATTTTGTTGGGTGGCCGGTGTTCTCGATTGTTTGTATTGCTGTCGTTACAGCGTTAAATAGGTATATTATAGCCAGTATTTGGTCCTTATTGGGGTTGTTAGTCAATACTGGGGTTTCAAGTAAATTTATTTTTCTGCGACGTCGACTTTGAATGGTGATACTGTATAGTGTGATGTCATGTGTATAATTTTGGAGGCCTAACCAGTTCTATTGATTATTGGTTGATCTGATTATCCAGTGAAGACTTCAGGTTGGTAAGTTCTTCGTTATTAGTGGAGCCTTGCTGCCACTACTGAACTTTGAAAATATGGTGTATATTATTGAGGAGCTGGGTACTCCTTTTGAGTAAGTATTTGAGTTTCTATGGTAACCCAGGGTACAGTGAGTACTATGTGGGTTAAGATTAGGTTAGGTCCTGTTGCCGAAACCATTTTTGAAGAATGGCAATTATGCACCGTTGACTTGAAACTTGGAGCTCCAGTGTTCTAACAATTCTCTGGAGATACCAATTACTGCCTGTGTATAATTTTTCTCTGTGTTTAGCATGGCCATCCTTTAGCCATGTAAGCGATTGTCTGGAACTTGGCCGGGAGTTTGTTCCTTCTCCGTAAAATGGAAGTTCAAAGCACTTGAGGTAACACAATGCGTCAAACATATTGCCCCCATCTTGTGTAGATGTGTTGTGGTGGTGACCACCGGGGGAGATGTTTCAGGCGCCCATGGTTTGGAATTTAGGTAAAATACACTGCAAACACACTAAATGCAAAAGACGGAATTCCGCTCGATTTGAGCGGAATATTTCGTCTTTTAAGAGCGGAAACAGAGACCACTCTTTTAGAGTGAATTTTCATCGGAAAAAAGATAAGAAATCTCCGCTCGAAAAAAAGATGGGAATTTCGATGGGAACGTAGGCATGATATTTTTTAGGTGCATTTCCATCTATTGAGATAAAATTTTCTTCTTTTAAACATGTGAATGACGCAATAAAATGTTAAAAAAGTAAAAAGATACAAAAGGGAACATTTATTCCCAAGTAGTAAGACAGAAAATGAATGCACTTATGAGTGAAAAAGAATAATAAAAACTTAATTTCGAGAAGACTTGAACCAATTATCTTTCGATCAGCTACTCAACGCCTTAACTCCTCAGCCAGCTGCCCAACTGCGAGGTTATACTTTCGAAATGGTTTCATTTGTCTCATCAGGTACTTGATAAGATAAGGAAAAATAAATTGTATGGGCGGTAACAGAACCTCAGGTACTTGAGAACAATGTTCAAAAATTTCTTGTACCTCTTTTATCACTGAGAAATGTTTTCAGGTTTTATGTTGTCATTTTTAACTAAACACAACGTGATAAATTTCACAGCATAGCTTCGTTTTTCGGTAACCTTTGTAGTAACAAGGGGCGGAGAAGAAACTTGACTAGAAGAACTTGAAGAAACATGATGAATTGTGAATCACTCTTAGATGAGAAATCGCCTTTCAAGTTTGTAAGAATAAATTACATCCAAATATATCGTAATTCCATTTAAAAAGAGCACATTTTTCATCGAAAGCGAGAGCATTTCGTTGAAAACCGATTGAAAATTCCGCTCTAAGAAGAGTGAATATTCCGCTTTTTGATTTAATGTGTAGAGTGAAGTGACAATAAGTACATACATTTTAAGTTGTAGCTCTGACTATGAATATATCTGATTATTACAAGTGTTTTCAGAAGCATATTTTACAGTATACGAACGTAACTATGTGGATTTTCTTTTTTGTTAAATTCAAACTATCCATTTCTACTTCATTTGATCTTTGGTAAAAAAAAAAGTTCAGTGAACTGAAATCATGTTTCAAAATGTAACTGTCGCCATCTTTGCATATCTAGTTAAAGCTATTTCTTGACTTTCATTACTGGCACAGAATAATCGCTGTGAGTTGAATTCATTCCTCCTAAGGTTTTCTCTTTGTATTTTCAACTAGCCACATGCTTAAAAAAAATGTCCGTTCCGTTCGTATGTGTAAAATCATGGAATTTGTATATTATATTGGAAACCCTTTACAACTTAGTTACTTTCACTTAATGAAGGTTATTACATAAAATTTCCCATTTAATTTATGTTATTTTCACATGCAGGTTTTGCCAGAATGTTTTCGACGATTACATACAAATATTGGCTTTGGGCAGAACTGCTTCAAATGTATTTGCATTATTTGAGAGAGCCCAGCTAATTGAAACCTTTAATGTATTACATTCATCTGTTCATGATGTGCACAAAGGTACATCAATCTGGAATTCACGTTCGCACAGAAACATGATGTCAGAGAATGCAAAGATTATATAATGTTTCAGTGCAACAAATGATACACATGAGTTGTCCATTTTCAAAACGTCTCTTGTTCATTTTTTTTGAATGTGTGTGTGTGTGTGTGTGTTTTTTTTTTTTTGCATTGTTTATGATTCGTTAATACCTCATAATTTAGAATCAACAATATTTCAGGACCAAAACGTACTCTTTCTTATTTTAAATAAATCGGAAAGTGAGCAATGTATTTCCATAATGTTTGTCTCTTGTCCACTTGAAGAATCCCAATATGGCGGTCCAACATTTAACAGAAACAAATCATCCTCTTTTCAATGTGAAACACACAAATAAAAACTTATCAAGTTCCAGAGTGACCCTTGTCCAAAGCTGCGTAAACTTTTCTACAAATAAAGCTTTCCTAATTATGTTTTCGTGAAGAACACATTTGTGGCAGCACTGCTGAACCGCTGTAACATAAATTTGTCTTTTACTGACGGCGTATTGTTCCGAAAATAAAACAAAACATAATCGCTGCTAGTGAATGTTGTATGTAAAACGTATCCGTTTTATAAAGTAAAATTCTGTTTTAAAATACGATAGTTGTGGTCAATTTCTGTTGTTATATCGAGAACTGAAGTTTCTACTTTGTACTCCGATATAAATTTGAGCAAACCTCGATGGAGGTAGAAGAGAGTGAAATACGGAATGGCAGAAGGGTCCAACAAGCTCCCGAAGGTAAGGCAAGAAAACGTGTTAGAAATCCTGACAAATGGAAAAAAGAATTTAACTGAGAAAACAAGATACTCTTTCAAGGGCTTACCAATGTACATCTTTGACAATGCAAGATATACACAAATTTCCTACAGCTTCAGCTTTTATTCAAGGGGAAGTGGCCTAGATGACTGACTGTGAATCTGCAAACAAAAAGTTTTCAGGCCAAGAATGGATGTGAATAGTGTTCCAATTAAAAGGGTTAAAGTTGGAATAAGTGAAGCTGCAGCTGAAAAAAATGTTAAGGACCTGCTTCAACTGCACTTTGGAGGCGATTGGGAGAGTAAACCAGAACTCAGTTTCTACAGAACTATTGTAAATGACGAACAAGGTCCAGAAGAAGAGTCAGAAGATGAAGAAGAGGTTGGCCACAAGGAAGATGCTGACAATATTATTTAAATTTTGTGCTAATTATAAGAAGCTGACAGAGATACTTTAATGTTATATCCGGACGTTAATTTTTTGAAATACAAACTTGTTTTATTTCTGAAAATTTATGTGTTATATTTCAATGAACCATATTTTAAACAATGTACAAAACACATCGATACCCTACATATTTTTCTTTTTTCTTGGAAAAAAAGTGTCTTCCGGATTTCAGAATGTCTCTTGTCCAATTTGTTCAATTCCAAATTGTATCGTATCCAAATATATTTTTTTTCAGTATTATGAGGAAAATAGCAAATTTATCACATTTAATGTGCTCAGGTATTTATTTTCTATTTTACAAAACATATTTTGCTTATTTTCAGGTGTAGAAATTAGGATGGTAGAAAAAAAATGATTTCCTTAAAGTTTTCTAAAGTGGACAAGAGTCTATTTGCTATCCGGCAACAATATCATAATATGCGTAAGAGCTGTTGATGAATTTACGAACACATCTGTGAACTTATCACAACCCATTTCGAATTCCAGACATGTAAGCAGACCTGGTATTCGTTTTACCGTTTCTTTAGCCATTTCTTGAAATTTGTTCCAGGAACGATTATTCAGTTTCAAAATGTTTAAATACTTAGTTATTTAAGTTACCAGTAATTTAAATTGGTTTTACCGTTCCTGGCGGTTTTATTTAGGCCTAGTTTGGCAGCTTCTTTGAAAATAAATGTGTTGGGCCAATTCACGTTTCTCGACCTATTCTTCAGCTTTGAAAACTTATGTGAACAAAGTTGGTTTGTTTGTTTACGTCTGTTTGGCCACTTTTGTTGTTTGATTATGCCTAGTTTGGTCATTTGTAGTAGGTTCATGCGAACAAAGCTCATATTTGATTATTAAAACTTTAAGTGGCTTTGTATAATTTTGTGTCAAATCGTGCCTTATATAAAAGACTAGCTCGATTAAAAAAAGAAACTTTTTTAAAGTGAGAGACATAGCTTTGGTACCGGGTAAAATCTATCACCCAGAGCCAGAAGAAGATACTGATCATGTAAACAACACTTCTTTTTTTTATTTTTCCTCAGATACATGAGATCCTTGACGAAAAGACCATCGATCGCTTGTCGGAGAAATGGGAAAGAAAAAAAAACTAGCGTCGCGATGTCTTTTTTTTTTCCTCCTGTTCGTGTTTGTCGTGTGACACACAAGTCGTTGGCTCTTGTCTCGCTTGTCACTTTAAGGGCTGAAGTCAAGGAGGAGGGACTCAATCTACGTCATTTTATGGGATCAAGTGAAAACACTCTGGCTTATGCAAATGAGGAGAAACCTTCCGCCGTCTCGTCAATTCTTCTCAGCTGGAACTAACTCTTTACTCTTTGGTTAGACACGGTTCTCCCACGGCAACTTTAAGAAAACAAAACTAAAAAAAAGAAAAGGCTGATTTATTTCAAGAAAGGATTGTTCTCCAATGATACACTGTAAAAAAAAATAATACCCTTTCTCTTATAAGCACTCTTCGTAGACCGTATATACAGAGTGATTCATTAATACGTGCAAAAATTGAGGGTGAATATCTGACACCATTACAAGGAAAAAAAAGTTCCGTCTAAAAATTTCGAAACGTGCGTAGTTTCGGAGCTACAGACGATCAAAGTTAGGGTGACAGCGTCAAAAATGATGTCATATCTCGACAAATAATTACGTAAGTGGAGTGGGTTTAGTAAATCACACTTGAAGTAGTATGCGATGGATCCATTTAAGTTTTGTTTATGCGTGGGGAATTCAGCGTAGAGGGCAATTCTATGACTGTTCTATTAAACCATTTAATTCTCTGATAACACTTCTTATATGGAAGTGTTGGGTACTAGTACGATTTTGATTTGCTAAGCCGACACAGCTGGTCATTATGTGTCGAGATATAACGTCATTTGTGAGGATGACGCTGAAGCTTTGAGCTCTTATAGCTCCGAAACTACGTGTGTCAGGAATTTACCTTCATTTTTTTTTTGCGCGCATTGATCAATCACCCTAGCACGTATCAAGCAATCAATGTCATTCTCTAACAGTTTCATTAAATAGTACTACATGAAAGTACTGTCTTAACTGCCCACGTGACCGTAGAGGAAGGAGGCTTGAAGATTTTTTTTCCCTTTCCACTCCCGCTGCCAGCGAGCTACTCCTGCTAATTACACTGAACAACACACAAAGGGGAGGAGAAATGGCAACATCATAATATCCCCTCGGTGATCCGTAATATTGAATCTTTTTTTCCTCTTTTCTCTCATGCTGAACCCAAACTTTCAAAAATGTAAGTATATTTTGTCAACATACCAAACTTTCGAAAATATAACTTTTTTTTTTCCTGTATCGAACTCTGACGATTTACAGTGTTAATCGTAGCTCAGTTGGAATTATCAGTGAGATGATCTGGGTTCTATTCTTTCCTAATGTTTTTTTTAAACTTCTTTTCTAGTTTATTTCTAGGTAAAGTTCTTGAGCTACACAGTTGCCAAAGCAACGCATTGAACCTTTCGAAAATAACAATAGATATTGCTGCTATTCATACCAAGTAGTGAAATCAAACTACAATGAGGCACTGGAGAAATGCAATATAGATAGCTAGTTGCAAAGATTCCCACGTAGAAAGAAAAATGAACCTACTGCAAAACAGCTAACAAAAAAAATATATAAAATATTCAATGAAACACAATGAAAATTATTTAGAAACTAAATATAACTACTGTAGTTCCATTTATTGTATTTCTCTTGTAACAGAAGGAGAAGTGATAAATTTAGGACGAATTTTGAGCCCTCTGTCTGAAGTTTATCCGAATTATTGGGAACTTCAGCATTATATTAGTCGTCCACGAAACAACATCAAAAAGCTAATTTTGAGCGAGCAAAGGGGTTACCCGAACATTATTGTGTCATCATCTGTACGAATAGTTTCTTTGTCTTTTGGAAAAGAATCGATTATTTTTTTCATCCATTATACAGCATCATGTAAGATTACTTACTGAGTTTAACAGTACCTCCAAGATTCTTCTCTTTACTCAATGAAATATTTGGTCTCGGTTTTACTAAATTCTACTTCACATAATGACTTTTAGAAGTTTGCAGATTATTCAAAATGTTAATAATGTGGGAATAGTACCGTAAGTACAAACACTAGACTTCAAACACCGTTCGTTCAAAGTTGTAAAGTGATAAAATGAAGGATTGCGTTTCTTTAGGTCCTTTGATAGCAGAGCTGTATTAAAAGGGACTTTCTAATCCTGCTCATGGTGTCTGTCCGTCTTCCCGTCCGTGTTCAGAAATTAAATCTCAGGAACTACCCCATGAGCAGTTTGTCGCATCCACCATCGGATCACCGGCGGACATTGTTAGAGAACAGCGCCTATCATTCAATATCCGCCGGTGGACCGAGATACCGCATTAAGCCCAATTCCGATCCAGGGGGCGAGTCGCCGTCATTTTGCTCATGCCATAGCGCTGTTACCACCCATAAAATTAATTTTATCTTTATCTTATCATTTTGCTCATGTGGATGCCAGTGTATAGAAATGTTTGAGGTGTCGTAGACAGTGTTGCCAATGCATTTTAAAAATCAATAGTTTAAATTTCTACCATTCAGTTATGCATAGATGCGCCAAACTTTGCATAAACATTCTTCAACACAATACAAAAACACTGAGGAGGTCTACGTCCCCGAACAACCCACTTGCCAGTGTTGCCAACCTATTTTCTATATTTTTTTTAAATATTGCTTCCATGAATTTAGACATAGCAGCACCAAACTTGGTATAAACATTATTCGATACAATGGACAAGTACTGTGGGGTTTTCTGTACCTAAGCACTGCAGGCGTCAGTGTTACCAACCTATTTTATAAAATAATACTTGGATGGCTAAAATGCTATCAAGGGACCGGAGCCTTCGCCATTGTTAGTAGAATCGCAGTTCTAACTTGATTTTAAGACAATCACTAGTATATTCTCTTTACGGATAAACTGTATTTAAAAAAAACAACCATGGAATTCTAGAAGGGATAGAACGCGAAACTATTATCTGTTGGAAAGGTTAGTGATTGACACAAGCGACGAAACAAAAATAAAAATAACGTCCATTGTTCCTGAAGCAATTAAAAGAAAGAAGTAAACCTGCATAATCATCAGGTTCTCGGTATCAGTTTTAGGATTTTGGTTTGGTATATTTAATATTTCAAAACAGGCATCAGCGTGTTAACGTATCTTTGATTTGTCCTGTTAAATCTTACTTAATGTCCCACTGTAAGCCGATTTTCAACTTACATTACTGCGTAACTTGATGAAATTCAATGTCAGTGAACTTTCGAACATCTTACAAATTACAAACCAAGAGCTAAAAGCCATAAAACAATTTAAGGTTGATGGTCCTTTAGGAACAGTGGTGGATTCTGATCAATTTATAAAGTCTTTCACACCACAGATATTACTTCTTATTAGTTTCGAGACTTCTTCTTCCCAGATTTTACAAGAAAATACAGACTCGCACACAGAGAAAAAGAAGAGGAAGAAGTTTCTGTAGCGAAAATCTGGTTAAATCCTGCTTCCTTTGTAAAGGGATGAAACTGTGTCTATATATCTACCCACGAGGGAGGTAACTCTCGGTTACTGCTCACTGGGGGGCAACCACGGGTGATGAATGTGTGACGTAATTAGCCCATTGGATGTGTCTCTTTTCCTCACACCTCTTCCTTTCTATCTCTCTCTCTCTGTGTCTGTGTGTGTGTTTCACCATCACCCTCTTGTAGGCTTTACTAAACCCCTTGGAAAAACCACGAGAACAAACCGAAGCTGTCAAGAAACCGCCTCTAGACTGGGCGCGTGGAAACAAATAGGGCCAAAGCTAAAGCAGTGGGGTTAAGACGGAGGGCCAACCACCATGAAAACCCACATGACTTAACAACAGCAACAATTACACCAATAGAACATTTTCGATTACACTAATGTGTTTTGATCAAGAATCAAACAAAGGATCATTTACTTCCCTCCAGTTCTGGACATTTACTCTTCCAGTCCTCACACTCACGACACGTATATACAACCACAACTGTCCACTGAACCACAAGAGAGCACTATTAAACACAAACGACAGAGCTATTGACCGACATTTTGTTTTAATCATTGAGGGCAGTGGTTCGTTACCCCGTTTTTCTCTTCCCTCTTACTGTGACTGAATTTATGGACCGATAAAACGCTAGTGACTCACGTTAAGGACCATTAAGTTATAATTGTCACCATGGACAATTAAACGAACTCTCTTTATTTGGCTATTGTGTGAGTAGACACATTTTGGGGATCGTTGGCGCAATTCCAGTAAGGTAAGTGAAGAAAAATCACTGCAGCTTGTTGACTTTGATTAATTTTGTTATCCCTGCTGGCAGTCCTCCCTTCCCAACATCCATTACACATATTCCGTAACCGAAATTCCATGGATCAAAATCAATATAGCGTTTAGCTTCATATGTCCTGCTACGGCTCTACGTCTTGTATTGATTTCTCTTTGAAGGGAGACAAATTGAAAGACAAGTGGAGAAAAATGAATCAAATCCCAATTTTTTCCATGAATATATTTACAACTAATAACAGGAGTTAAAACACCTATTTCTCCATGAACATGTAGAATTAATTACAGGAAATAAACGCCTATTTTTTCATGAACGTATTTGCAAGTAATAACATAAATTAAACGGTTATTTTCAGTGAACCTATTTACAAAGAAAAAAATATATATTTTAGACCGTTAGAGTTCCTTAACTTTTAAATACATCACTTATATAGCTACTTCATTTCGAATTGCCATAGCATGAGAATTGAGTAACATAGCTAATAAAAACCTGGATTCGGGTACCATTAGTGCATTCGCGTGGTGAAACTGAGTAAGAACCTCTAAGACAACGAGCGCACTCCTCTTCCCCAGTATATATCAGATTATCAGGGGTCATAACCATTATACCGCGTGAGCTAGATAATTATTTAGAAACAAAAAGAACGAATTAAGTGTATAATTTACGTAAACCTGTGATATAACTAATAAAGACGCATTAAATGCCTATTTTTAAGTAAAACTATTTAAAAGTAGATGGGAATTTGAAAAGGACTATTTGAATATCGAAGAGGAAAGGAACAAGATATGCTATTCGTCTATTAAGTGCAATTGGTTATAGGTACATAAAGTTAATTAAGAAGGTATACGTAGTATTTGTTGATTTAGCGAAAGCATTCGATCGACTTTAGTGGAAAATTCTAATGCAAGTGCTGAAGAAAAAAGTTGAAATGTAAAAATCGAAGACTTATAAGGAATGTACAGTAGTACATTTCAATCAGAGAATAAGAGGAAAACTAAAGGGGGACACAAGAGTATGAATTGCAATAGGAAGAGGAGTAAATGAAGAATACTGTATACTGGTTAATTTGTATAGCGCTAGAATGCCGTAGAACGATTTATTGCATTAAAGGTTGTAATGAGATGCTTCAATACGGAAGAAGCCTCTACAGTCGGAGGAGATCAAATCAAATGCATTAGATTTGAAGATTTTATATATATTCTCGTCATGTTAATACAATAATTTAATAATTTAACACTTATATAGTACACTATCAGACGTTTTTATATTTTAATTTGTGAATATTTTTACTTAATTTGCATACTACTTGTTTTGAATATTAATTTACTTTGTTATTAATTTAGATGTGCATAGTTTTGAAATGTTTTCTTGCACTTTTGGGGAAAATCGTAGGGACATGATAGATAGTATTGAGGTAACGGCTGTTTTTGTCTTGAAACAGGAAAGAAGGTAGGCTTGCTCGTTGAACTGCGTATGTGATGTTGCACATGTAGGTTTTGCTGCACAATTAACTTATATCCTTTGTTTGTATGTTTGAAAAGCAAGGCGGCATATATATAAGAGCGGCGAAGGCGCCAAAAGAGACTTTTACCTGGGTTTTCCCATCCTTCAAGCATGGTTTATCAGGTAAACAATTAAGTAGATAGAACCCATACAGGGGTTTTACAGAATATACAACATCCCATATTCTAATTTTAACCCCCTCGTATATGAAAACTTTTCACGTGCTTTACTATCCTTTTCTTTCACCGTCTTTCTTCTTTTCTACACGAACCGATACGAGGTAAATGTCTTCGCAAGATAGAAACCTTAGCGTCGACACCCGCGACAGAGGTTGTAGTTGCATGCATGCATGCGGATGTCGCCAGTAGAAGTTGGAAAGCGATCACACCCTCAGGGCGGAACTATCTGGGGTCCTGGTTTCCCAATTTTTTTCGTTTCTGTTTCAAATGAGATAAGTCATTCTTGTGTCGGCAGTTGGTATTCTTTGATTCGATGTGCGAGGCTACGAGCCAGTACCCTTTAGAATAGGGGACCAGAGCAATATGTATGGATTCAGGAAAATTGCAACTGCGTTGGGTGGAGATATCCTCTGAATGTGGCACAGGTGAAATATATGATTGGAATTGAGGTAGAATTCTAAATGCCTGGTCGTCATGGCCGGGATATGAACTTACGTCCATTAGTTCTAAAAGACTAGAAGCCTCGAAGAAATGCCGGATAACTCTTTACAGAAAATTGATATTTGATCTCAGAGATATAAAGAGGAGTCTAAAGCGAAGTTTTAATTACGGACGGGGTGAAGTAAGCGGACGAGTAAGAATGAGTTGTTTCTATTACCGGAACAGTGAGTTGGCTAAAAAAAAAAAAATCAATCCCGAAAGCAACAGACTTAGGTTCGAAGCACACTCGTGAATGGCGACAATGGAGGGGTTAACACCGTTAACTTGCAAGGCCGGGAAAGGGCTCCGCGAGGGATCGTCCGCATAAGTTAATCCAATAGGTGCTCGAGAGTAATGAAGAAATTTGTGAGGTAAACCGGACCGTGAGAGAAACGGAGGGGCTTACAGGTGATTTCAATGGAGCGTCTCTTGTCGCCCATAGGTTCTCAAGTGAGTGAGACTAATTGAAGACCTGAATTGAAAAATGTCCCAAGTCCACCGGAGTATTTTTTTCAGGAGGAACAAAAAGCATTATAATATTCAATGTTTTTGTTTGAAAGCGCGGGTTTTTGTGATTTGTCTTATTAATTATGTTCTTTTTTGTCCCTCCTGAAAGTTTCAACTGCGTGGAACAGAAATATCAATATGAAAACTATGTATATATGTCAATGGACTTGGGATGTTTTTCAATTCAGGAACGAGTACTGTATTTAGTTAACTACTGTTGCATGTTCAAAGTGTAAATTTGGTTACATTTTGTGTATGTATGAACTATTTTTTTAAAAACATACGTTACATATTGTAAGTTTGAATATAGTGTAACAATGTATAAATTTGAAATAGTTGCTAACTACTTTACATAGTATAAGTTTGTTGTGCCACGTAAATACAAAAGAATAAGTAGAAACCCCTGAACAAAAGTCGATTTAATACATTGCTTTATTTAATACGAAAAAAAATAATTCTTTTCTCATTTATTTCTTCTTTTTTGGACTCACATGGTGTTCTTACTTCAGCATGGAAGATTGTAGATGGTTGAACCTAGATTCTCCAATTAAAACAAAATGCAGTCATATACACATATGAAGGGTTGCCAGTACAGCAAACATGGAACAAAAAATGTGAAAACTTACTTATTCTTCCACGTGCGGAAAAAAATAAATATAAAAGTTGAAATTCACAGAAAACGACACACTACTAAATTGTTTCTTTTTCCCATAAGTTTATTATTGTTTCTTATTAAAAATCAGTCAACGTCCGACAGAGCTCGTTGCCCAGCAAAACTTCGACGGAAAATATCTAGTAATCCTCCCATCTATCGAGATTCCTTAATAAGGAATTAACAATGTAAAAACTTATAGAACCTATTTCTTGTTTAAATTAGAATATTTATTAATATTATTAACATTAATGTTCTTTTATTCAAGACACTTGTACAATGGACTTATTACTGCTTGCTTGTGTTCGTACCTGAATTGATAGAGAGATCATTTAACATTCGGAAGTCGCGAGTCCTCTCCCAGTGGCCGCCCATGACTGAGGGTTTGCACGGTATCTTTCACTTACACCAGGCAAATAGTACCTTAAATATTTGCCAGGGTTGATTTCTTTCCATATCTTTCACTTTGTTGTTTTTAATATCCTAGAAAATTACACACGAATTCTATTGAAAATTTGAATTTATTATGGTCTTTAGGCATCTTTGGCTCAGGCCTGAATAGGGTAGAGAAGCAAATGGGAAAGGTAACGGCAAGGCCTTAGTTCAGATCATTCCGGTATTCGCCTGGAGAAACATTGAGAAACCCTGCAATGCCTCATTCAGAATAGTCGGTCGTGGGATACGAACTCGCTTACCTATCTATCGCCGGTTCGAAGTCCGCGATTTTACCACTTTCACCACGAGTGCTTTCTAACAGTATTTGAAATTTTTAAGATAAAATTAATTTATGGGTGGCAACACTCCCGAGTTTGAATTCGTTATATAAACCAGTTAAATACGTGAAAGTTACTGATCTCTCAAATGGTGATACTTTTTAAAGCAATTAATTATGAACTTGCAGAAGCAAGTAATGAAAAAACGATAACCTAGAATGGAGACAAGTGTAAAGGTAATGGGCCGGCCGGCTGGCCGAGCGGTCTGCGGCGGTAGGCCATCGGCTCGATGGTCCCGGGTTCGAGTCCCGGCAGGGGCATAGGTGTGGATTTTAACACTTAACAGCTAAAGGCGAATCGTGACGGGCCGAAGTCCAAAGTTACTAGACCATATAAAAATAAAGTTTACCAAAAGTGTAAAGGTAATGGCAATTGATCTCTCTTTTGGTGCGATATTTCTCGAAAGCAATTAAACATGGAGTTAGTGATCACAATTTGTGTGGGAATATGTTACTTCAACTTGTTTTGGAACATCCTTCCCACACCAGTATTTATGGTCGTTCTCTTAAGGAATTTGTATCAAAAATTAACAATGATAATCATAGCAGATGTTACATTAATAAATTTATTATGATCGCACAAGACTTGTAAATCAAGATGGACATCATATTTTATTCTTTTGTATAATATTAGGGTCACTTGGGTCCGCTACATTTCGGCGCCTCCGTTTCGACGCCACCATTTTGGCGCAGGCTACGTTTCGGCGCCAGTTTAGTTCGGCGCCAAAGTGAGGAAAACGGAAATTATTAACATATATTGTGACATAGTGATGTACTTTTTACTTTTACTGTCCCCTGACGACAATTGATGATCAATGAAGTACTTAAAACATTGTTTCTTGTGCTCTGCTTCTAACTGCTTCTGACAAAGTTTTGAAGCATTATTTAAGTTTGCACGGTGTGAGCCAAAGATGCCTAAATGACTTCAGTGGATGGAATTTGTCTGTCATGTACAAGGGCGCTAATAAGATATATTGCTTTTCTAATGTAAATATAAAGTTTTTGTACATTTTTAACTTAAGAACCTTTACTTTTGCTCAACCTAAACAAGAAATGCATAAGGTGTGCTAAGTTGTGAATATTCGAGATGAAAACAAAAATGTCAATAAAGTCATTTTTGGGACTGCTTCTGACAAAGTTTTGAAGCATTATTTAAGTTTCCACGGTTTGAGCTAAATACGCCTAAGGGCCATAAGGGCGTCTCGTGTACAAGGGTCCTAACGAGATGTAGGTTGCATTCGTAATATAAATAGATAAATTAGTTAAAACTGTAGTTCGTTCATGTTCAAAATATACATTTAGACAAAAATAGATTTTTTGGACTGAATTTTCACAAAGTTTTGAAGCATTATTTAAGTATCCTCAGTCTGAGCTAAAGATGCCTAAGGGCCATAAGAGGACAGGATGTTTCTCTCGTGTACAAGGATTTATTTATTTAGGAAGAATACAGCGGGCGTGTGCCCAGTTATGGTATTCTGTAAAAAGTAAATTACAATGTAGTTTTTTTTGTTTTTTTTTTGCTAATTTTGCTAAGGATGCTAATGAAATGCAGATTCCATTCGTAATATAAATAGAGGAATTAGTTAAAATGGTAGTTTAACCTCGACCTGAGATTAGACTTCAACCTGGACTTCGCCGTCGGACTTGAACCTCGACCTCGAACCTTGCAGTTTAA
>JAGDQP010018970.1:0-35637 GCA_022664845.1 Lepisma saccharinum
AGTAATGGAAGATTTTGTACTTCAAGCTTCGATTTCGTCAACTTTATTTTCTCGGTATTTTCTGTGACATGAAACTAACTAGAGTGTCCAGACGTTATTCGTAATACAAGAGTCATTTTCTGTATCACGTAACTTTTAAAATGTGAAATTTTGAATAATAATAATAACTAAAAGTTGGAGATTTGTCTGTTTGTCTGCAAACGTGCAGCGAGTTCTCAAATATAACGCTAGGTGACTCTTCTGTTACCTAACAATCTGCCTTCTGGCGATGACAAAAACAACTTATTCCAAGTCTGTTATGTTGCTTTCAAGTAACGAAAGAAAACTTTTAATTATTAAACCAGCTGAATCCCGCCGTCTTTGCACGCACTATTTAAAAGTGGTTGGCAACACTGAGAACTGGGACCGTTGAACGGTGAGGACTTGTCTTTTTTCTATCGTGTTGAATAATGTTCATGCCAACTTCGGTGCGGATTCATCCAACTGTATGAGAGCCATTTGAAAAATTGAATTTGAAAATAGGTTTTCAATACTGACAATTGGTGTACTTGGGGACGGGCATACCCACATTATTTTTTTATTGGTTCGAATAATGTTTATGTGAGGTTTATTCGAATACTTAAAACGGTATAGAATTTAAAATATTAAATTTTCGAAATTGGTTCACAATACTGGAACTACGGCGTTCGAAGTAGCTCCATCACGTGTACCAGTACATAAATACAAATAATTTTGGTGCAGATATGTCCAACGGTATGAAAGAAATATGAAAATTTTAAAACTGGTTGGCAACACTAATAAATGTGGCACATGAAGTGTGTCTCTGAGTTGTTCCTAAATTGCAAATATAGTGCGGATACGTCCAATAACACAGAAGCAATTTGAAATATGGATTCTTGAAATTGACTGGTAACACTGATAACTGGGACGCCTGCAGCGCCCGGGTTACCTCTCTGACATATCTCAGTACCTAAATGTGAAGTTTTGTTTGAAATATTGATATTTTGTAATTGGTTACCAACACTGATAACTGCACTAGAAGGAAGGTGCTAGCGCTCTGAGATCATCTGAGTAATGTTGCAATCATGAGTACGTGAGTCGGCGGCTAAGTAATTACAAATCAACATGGAGGAATATTTACATGGTGAAAAGTGGACAGCATGGTTCCTATTGAAGGAGAAAGGTTCAGCAACAGAAATTTATCACCAGGTAGTGACCGTATGGGGTGAATGCACACCGACCCGAAGCACTATGGTGTTTTAAGCCAGACTGTGGGACAAACAAGACGTAGAAAGTTTGTACATGTTGAGGTCGACATGAACAATGTCATGCAGTGTTCCCTAACCCAGACCTGTTTGCCGTTGAAGTACATTCGATTTGCCAGAATAAACTTTTCCACGCTATCTATGGCGGCAGGACATCTGTCTCTGTAACAACCAAATGGGTACAATGACATGTCTCAACAATATCCAAGGTCTTTTCTAGCAGATGACATCGTGTACGACACACTGGAGTACCCTTTCGCATTTATTGTGGCCCCTTTCGCCAGAAAGGACTACGAGGATAACATATCATGTTCCAGAAGACCAGTACCCAAATCCTTACCGGCCAGCGGTTGATTTATCATTACTTCTTGTCCTGTTCCAAACTGTTCACACCATTGGCACACTTGTGTCCCTGTTCCCCATACTTTCAATCGTCGCAAAATGTTTTACTTACACAATTGCGCATGCGCAATCAACATCATGAAAGCCGTGCGATATTCGCAAAGTACTGTTATACAGCCGCCATCAGTTTGGTTGTGCTTTAGCTGCTACTTACGTTTTTACGCCAAAAAGTCATGGTCAACGGCCCTTGTATACTTTGTAATATTACTTTATTATTTCTTGCTGGATACTAATGCTTTTGAATGTCTTTCAGGTGAGAGCAGACCTTCTAAAACAAAAAACTCTGAATGACCGGGTTTCCCGAACTGTTGAGATCCTTCGAGGTTTCACTCCATGTTCACAGAGCGAACTCGCAGTCACTGCTAAAACCTACTACCAGAAACTCCTCATTATGTATCGCTATTGGCCAGCTGAAAAATTTCAAGGACCCATCACGTTGCTTAGATCGGGAGACCATAATTTCACGGAACAAAGTCAGGACTATGGACTGTCACAGGTAAGTTCATTCAGGAGGAAGAAAGTACGGTTTATGGTCTGAAATGAAGATTCATTAAGAAATAATCGCACAGTCTAATACTAGGGATTATCATCATTGTCAACTGGAAGTCTTTCGAAGACAATGTAGTTTTCTCAATCGAAGACCTGAATTGCAAAACGTCCCAAGTCCACTTTTTTGGAATTTAATTTTTTCGTTGGTATCTATGTTCCAACGGTTATCCATTTGCGTAAATATTTCATCCTAATCCCAACTCAAAAACCTCTTTCTTTAATACAAAATAATTTCAACTGAATAGAATAACATATCAAGAACTTGGACTGTTTTTTTCTTCCCCCTGAAATATAGTACTCCGGTGGACTTACGATATTTTGTAATTCAGGTCTTCAATTCATTCAGGGATTCCTCTGTGCTCTTTTGTTTTCTTCAATTACTTGTAAGCACTGTCCCAAAGAGTTTCGTCGTCTATACTTTTATTACCAGGGTTGAATGGAATGTCACCGATTTCATAATTCGTCTAAACATGTCAGTACTATCAAGTTTAATCACTGGTGAAGAAGGTTAATCAAATTGTTTTGCTCATGAGCCACGTAGTACTTGTATCGCTTTAGCACTATTTCTCTCTCACACACATCTACAGATGTCTGGGTCTGTTTTCTCTTGTATATCTTTTGAAAACCTTTTAGTTACGACATTCCAGGCTATATCCTTCTCACCTTCACATTTGTGATTTTGTCCTTCCTCTTTGCTCATTTTCGCGAATGTAATTGATTTTTTCGTTATACTCTTAACTGTTTAATTTACATTGTATTTTACTTCCTATTTTATCTTCTCTCTGCTTTCTTCCGGATCCCATTCCTTTCCTTCGCCTCTTTCCACTTTCTTAACAATATTTTGCTTTTTTGTTCTAGAATTCCTGTTTCTTCGCATTCAATTTCGTGTTCTAATAATAGCCAGTGTTTATGCATCACATTTCTTTGCACTTTTCATCTCACATCGTCGTTATGTTGTTTTACCCTGTTCTTCATTCTCTTTTTAATTTCCTCGGTATACACCTTATCTTATTCTCTGCACTTAATTAGATATTTCACCCAGTTTCTCTCATTCTTATCTTTCTTCGTCTCGTGTTTTCTCTGGTTATCTCCTTTCGTGTATGTTTTAACACTTTCTTTCCGAAACAAACTTTCTAGTTTTTCAGCTTCTTCATCCATATTCTCTAATTCATGCGCTGTCTTTTCCTTGCTATTGAATTTTCCTGGTCTCTTCTCTGTTCAAAATCTCTTTCTTGTCTCTTAATGGTATTCATTTTCTTCCAGTTTCTCCCAGGACCCCTTCATATTTTTCTTCTTCTATTGTTGTAGAACACGCGCTACAAACTTCGACTTGTTCCCTTATATCCCTCACCTTGTTCCATGCGATAATAAATTATGTGGAAAACAAACAATGATCGATGGATCTTTTATGGCGGCCATCTTTGTACTCCTTCTATTGGTTATTATTATTGTTTAGCTCCTCTCAGAAGTGAACATTTTAAGTTTTGTTTTCACGTAAGGTCTGTTGGTTGTTTTTGTGATGAGCTTAATTTTATAAATATGTAGTTTCTTCAAATATATCAACATTATGTACATAGTGTTCATGTACGAATAGTGTATTTTTATAAAGCAGCACTTACCAAAATAAATATAACGACGAATTAGGTGAAAATAGAAGTAAAATCCTCCTCTTCTGAGAGACATACAAAAAGTAATCACGAGTCCACATTAGACCATTAAGTTGATAAACATTTTTATGCGTTCATGTGCTGACGATGTGGTCATCCATTTCTTGGCGCAGTTCATGCACATCTTATAATGCTCATGCAAAAAAACAATGTGTTGATATACCTTAAAGCTGCTAAATGTTGTTAAACAAATATTTGTGGAAATGAACATTACACATGTTGATAAAAACATGTGCATACAATATTTCTTCCAAACACGTTGAAGCCATAGTGAATATCAATGTCGTGTATGGGGTCACAAATACAGGGAAAATCGAGTTTTCAGGACACGGTACATTTTTAAACGCTGGATACAGGTTAAATTTTTGTATAAACTGAAGGTAATTTTAACTCTATGTATCCTAACATGTTCACACCAAAGGATGGTAACTTGCATATCCGTTGAGAGAGCGTATATCAATCTGGTGTTTAAACCTCTTGTATCATTCTTCTAACATATATATTAATTTTAGCATTAAGTTATGACGCGTATATGTATACTTTGTCTGGTTTTATGTCTTCAAACTTACGACTAACAAAGAAACTTTAATCGACATCTTTTCCAGTTGCTTTACGAGAATTGTGAGCTAAACACATACACGTTTATTAACTTTCTTGATCTACGTTGTGTATTCTCACCTGTGTAGTACTTTCTTTGCTTTGTTCACCAACATGTGTAATACATGTTCACCAATATATTGAAATATTCGTGTAGTTTATACCTAAAACAATTCCCATATAAATCAGTTGGAGGAACGTCCCTATATGTCGGAAGTGTTCTACAATGTAAATTGATTCATTGCTGATCTTACAGGAGTAAGACCCATACGAACAAAGGACGTTCTTTGGACGTTCATAGTATATACTAGTACGTCCATTTTATGTCCACGAACATGCTACTGGACCTGAGATGGACGTCCATATCATGTGCTAGTACGTCCATTTTATGTCTATGGACATACTAGAAACAAGATGGACGTACAGAAAATGGAAGTTCGGAAGAACGATTTCTTGAACTACCAATAGATGTATAGCATGGCCAGAAATTGGATATCCCCAAAGAGAACATTTTTGGACATCCAGTGGATGTCTGTGTGAAGGACGTCTATTGGACGTACAGAAAATGGATACTTATGTGTTGGACAGTATGGGCGTACAGAAATTGAGCGAGCTTACGTTTGTAGCAAAAATGGACGTACAGCCAAAGGCATGCTGTGTACGTCCGTAATTAACATTCCTTCGAAATCTGCACGAACCTACTTCAACAATATTGAAGTTGAAACGATGGTTTCTCATACGGTTCGATGTAACCTAAACAAACTAACTAATGTTAGTACAGAGACTAAATGTTTCAGTAGAGCAGCGGAGCATGTGTCTCGGGCGCCGAACAGGCATGTTTCTGGTTATTGGATGGCTTCCAGAAAATCCAAGGTGTGTCTGAGTATAATGTGTATATTAAATGAAGAGTGAGTTGCCAAACGTGCTAAGTATTATTTAAAAAAGTACCTTTGCCCACAAGTATGTTCGATGTGCCCACTCTCATTTCCCAATCCTTGTTTCAAGTGCCAAATCCATCAGGAAGAGGTGAAAACAATCACCACCAGGAAACGCCTGGTATAAGAACCAAGCCATGTTCGCTGCCACCTGATGTAAGTGCCAGACTGACGAGATAATACACAGCTTCTTAGTCAGTGGCCATAGTTTATTAAGTTGTGATAGATTTCATCATCATAGAGAAAGGCTGGTAACTAAAGCATTCCCCAAGACTTACACAAGATGATTGAGTCAGCTAAATGTGTTAATCCACTTCATGTAATTCCAATGATTTCTTTGATTTTAAATAAGCGGCTGATACACTGTTGACATTGAAGAAATGCGACATTTCCAAATGCACAATGCCCAAAGTGTATCATATGCATCCATCACAAGTAGCTATTGAAACTACTTACAATGACAGAGAACATTGTAAGTTATTCGATGTTCTCAAAAAGAGGAAAATCTGTAGCTGACATACAACAAAGCTTTACTACATCTGAAAGATCAGCCCCGTTTGTCTGCTGAAAAAAGAAAGATTTGTGAACCATGTTGCCTTTTCTTCCTGGGCGACACAAAAAGAGTTTTATAGAACACTTTCAGCAGCTCAATGATTTCATGCAAGTGGGTAGAGTATTACGTATTTTGTCCACTAATACATGCATTGGTGAAGAAAAGGTTCAATAAAAACTTAATCTTCTACTATCTGATATCATATTGATGTAACTCTGACCTGCTATAATCGTAAATACAGTATTGAACTTAACAAGCATAGCAATTTAAACAGTAAACTGCTTAATGGCACTTGGAACCAAAGTTTACTTAGTATGGCACATAGAACATTCTTCTGATTTATGTTCTTGTCTCCTTAACCATTCGGTTTTTGGCAGTTCTGGCGTATACAGGACATTCCTATAGTGTCATATAGTGTTGTTATACTTACAATGCTTTGTCATTTGGACAGTCGGTGCACTCGGTGGGATACAGAATGAGTGTTCAACCAAGTTCTTACCTGGGGAGAAAGAAATAGTCTCGCTTCGCTTTAGGATCATGATAAACTACAATAATTTGACTCCATACATGTTAGATTTGTCTCTTTTATAACACTAACGCTTGATCAAACTCCCTGCTAACTCAGTATCTAATTAAAGCAAATATGGCTGGCTGCTTTAGAAACAGGACAATATTGAGGTGTAATTCATCTGTGAACTCATAACCAAGTTATGAAATAAAGAAAATCCTGAAATCACTAATGTAGGAAAAACAGGATATAGGTATATTCAAAATTGGATAAAGGCATATGATGTAAAAGAAGGAGATAAACAACCAAAGCAGTATCAGCGGTAAATAAGAACAATTTAAGAGAATTAGTAGTTTATTTAACTTGTTTACGTATTAACGCTTTTATTAGGCCGACGTATTAATACCTTTTTTAGTCCGACTTAATCCTAAATCAACATAGTAGAAACGCCTAGGTTCAGGGAATATAATATGTAACATATAATTACAAGATTATTTCGTAATATGAAAGGAATAATAAAATAGTAGCACTCGGCAATGTTCCCTTCGCGTAGTAGGGAAAGTGAAGGACTACAAATCCGAGGAACATAGGTTCGAACCTCACTTCAAAAGCTGCAGAATTTCCAATCTAAGATTGTAAACAAGCGAAGCGAAAATCTCTCGTAACGTTCATATATATATATATATATATATATACCAAGAATATTTTGTTATTTCTGTGAGTAGTAACGTAATGCGCAGCAAAGACTGTATAATCTTAATATCCATTCCACATCCACATGCCGTTCATATGGACATCCATTGGACTATATGTGGAGGTCCACTGGATGTACGTATCATCTCCATATTAATGGGCATTGTAGATCCTCTGCTATGTTCATTGGACGTACGTGTCATGTTCACATGAATGGACATTGTAGGTACGCTGGTATGTCTATTGAATGTCCTTTGGACATCCATTGGACTACGTATTGATGCTTATTGCATGTCCGTGTGCTGTCTGTGACGGTTGTCTAAGCATGACGGTTCTATTTTTTCTGGCTACTAACTTATAATTGTTAATACTTTTTTGAATTTACAGCTTTGTACATCCAAACCAACGGTTTATACATCTAAAGGAGATCACAGAAAGATGTTGAATGGAGACCATGTGAAAAAGATTGCAAGCATCTTGAATGACGCTCTACTAAACGGATGAGCGAGAAGTTACCATGAAGAAAGGCCATATTATCACACAGCAATCACATTCGAAAGCAACAATTTCAACGAAACTAAATATAATAGTTTTTTTTATTAACAATATTTATATGTATTTATCTACGGTCGATTGGTATTGGATTCTTAGTGTGGTAGGTGAAACATTTTTGTAAATACATAAGGTTTAATGTTCTTTTTTATATAAAAAAAATTGAAATAAAGGCATATTTGTATAAATGGGTTTTCTTATATTGACAAATAAGGGGCTTGATACAAAAATGGTGTAACCCCACAAATACATTTGTTTTAGGTTTTTACTTTTAGATATTCAAATTCATATGTAGAGTAAAGATTTATATGCCAAAGTATCATCCTAAGGGCCCTCAATAGTTTCGTTCGGCAGTAATACTCTGTTTACCATGTGCCTGTAACTTCGAACCTGACCCTTTTCTGAAACAACTTTATAGTGTAGGTTACACCATTTCTGCACCAAGCACCTCAACTTTTCCTGACGAAACAATCCTTTAATCCTTATAATAGTATTATTTAGCAAGAAAAAATATTTCAAAACATATGTAGTGTAGTGTGACTCATCGTCTCTGTTTGACTTACGGCCTGTTTCACGACAGTACTTTACAACTTGTAACTCTTCATTTTGCATTTTCGGAGGACTGTCTCGAGAGCGCTAACCTCCCATCACAAATTCCTATTCTCATTCTGTCACTTTTCCACCATTTCGTGCCAGGAGTATGATTCTACAACACCCAAAGATAGGCATTCAAATGACATTAAATATGAAGATAGTATAAGGAAGGGCTTGATCCCTGCTCATGACATGTGGGTTTTGTGGTTGACAAGCACCGTGTGCGTGGGTTTTCTCGGGGTTCTCCCGTTTCCTCCCACTTTCTTCATTCCATCAATTCATCCCATCATCATCCATCCGGCCTGAGCCTAAGTTGCCTAAAGACCTTAAAACTAAATTCAATTCAATTGAGTAGAAGGAAGTTAGCGGTCTTGAGATAGTCCTCCGGAAATGCAAACTGAAGAATGAAAAGTTGCACATTACTTTCGTGAAACAGGCCCCTGGACTATATCGGTTTAGCTACCCAAGTTCGTTACATTTTAAGGGAAATTGTAAAAGTACATATACTACAGGATACTGTACAAATTGATATTTCATAGCGATTTGATCGAAATAACGATCGCATGATGTGTCATTCAAGTATTTAAAGAAAGGAAAGAGGTTCAAGCGCTCCTTATTCCTTCTGAGAATTATAGTGGGATCATAACAGTACTTACGTGCGTAAGATTCGCTTAATAAACATTAGTGCAGATTTCTTTTATGGACTTCTTTGATAAACAGTTTTTGGATTACGAAATGACAATTAAGGAATTTCATAAGTCTTATGTAAGCAAAAAGGGAGGGGTCAATTATCTGCTTATAGCTTCTTACAAAGGGAGAGGTAGTCTAAATGCTTAAACGTAATACTTGCATATCTCCTGACAAGATATTAGATTTAAGCTTTATTTCTCATTTTGTCACTAAAGTTTAAGTGATCAAGGCAATAGGGGCTAAAATGACAAAGCGTTTCTGTACCTCTGGATGGCTACATTAATCTCAGTGCCTCTTCTAGCTATGCCCCTGTTTAACCATCATGTAAGGCATGCAGAAATAGAATAGACCTCAAGCCATTTTCCTGTCATTGTGCTTTGGGAACAGGGACGTAATCACTATGGCGCACCACCTCCGGCCTTCGGTATTGTCTTGCAGGTATGAGGAATGGTGGCATAAAATGTAGTTACACCTCTGTTCGCGAAAAATAAAGTTAACAACTAAATGAGTTTATTTACCGGAAGATCAAGGTTCAGAAATTAACTCAACGATATAGGAATATTCAACAGTTGTTTGAAATTATTGTATGGACTTTTGGCATCTTCGGCTCAGTACGCCACAGTTGTTCTTTAAAAGATCAACGTCACTAGACAGACAACATAATTTTCATGCAGGCAAATTTGAAAACAATAGGTATTTGTTAATTACAGAATAAGATTGTTAATTGTATTACTAATTTTATTAAAAGGGTCCTTCACCATGACCTTACTATCACAACTCTTCTTGCTCAGCCTTCAAATTTTGCATATTAACATTGTAACTAACAAGACTCATTCTATACGAGCGGGGAAATTGCAATGGTTTTACCGCGAGCAACAGCGCTTTCTAACAAAACCCATGCTTTTAAAGGTACGTCTCAAACAGCGCGGTTGAAAACACGCGTGTAGACACATACTATGGTGGGCAATATAATCTTTGCATGACTTTATTATACACGATTTTACTAGGGGAATGGCCTAGAAGATAGGCCACCCAACTGACGTAGAGTGGGCGATGTGTGATTCTGAGAGTATGTGCGTGAGCGAGCGAGAGTTGGAATTTTCTTTTCTTTAAGAGAAATCATTATCGCAATTACCAGTGATTCTGTTTCTCGAAATATCAATATAGTCGTCTACACTTGTAACCCACAAGTATCTACAGACTTGTAGCGTATGTAGACGGATCGTTACAAGTCAAGATTTACTTTTTACAGGAAAATTATAATTGATAAGAGAGTTTGGAATTGGAATTACGTGCATACATTTTTCAAATCCACCCTAATTTTAAAAATATCAATAATATTATGGGGTTCAACATCACTCTAAAAATGCAACGTCTTTCCACCATAAATATTCATCCGAGAACTCTGATGCTTTAGCCAAGCCAAAACGCACTTATTTTAAAATTTATTTTTATTATTAATATTATTATAGTCTAAATAAAATGTGTTAGTAATTTTTCCTGAGTTCAATATTGTGTACCATTTTCAAGTAATTTTGATACTATAAAGTTTTTTGAGAGGTTGTCTTGCGGATCTAAAATCTGAAATCAGATCGTTAATTATTTCTAGTAACTTACATGACATTTCTGGAATAGAATAATTGTTTTCAGTAAACTTGAATCTGAAAATTATTTGTAATCAGCTACTAAACCTTATATTCAAAGTATGCGTCTGAAATACTTAACTGTGGCAAGTCTTGATTAGTGGTTATTAATTTATTTCTAAATTTTAAAGTTCTTTATCTTATTTCATGTAAACTTGTATCAAAAGATAACATTTCATTTGAATTCTAAAACGATTCCAAATTTACTCAATTTTTCAACATAATAATGTTTTTCTTGTGTTGCCTCATTTTTAATATAATACTCTTTTTCTTGTGTTGCTTCCAAACAGAGCAAGAAAGTTTACAAAATTTGAGAGAAATCGGATGATGGGAAGTGAGTTAAAAATCGATGGCAAAATTTGTACCGAACAGACAGACAAGAAAATTTGTACCGAACAGACAGAGAAGAAAGCGAGTTAATAAAAACGTGTTAAACAACGATTTTGTTACTTAGAGCCCTTGACCTCTGGGGTCCCCATTTAAACATTACGACTGCATGCATTTTCCCGTGTTCTACCAGGAGGTAGCTGAATGACACTCTAAGTATGCAAACTACAGTATAATGCCCACTATTTGTGTCCTTATATAGAAGCTGTAAACTAATGTCACGAGTGGGGCTCAAATCCTCTTTTTCTTTAAAGTCTAAAAATATGCGTTCCCGTTACAAGAATATCCGTCTTCACGGCGATAGGACGAAAGCAAAAATTTATTTTTTCTCGTCATTATATGTTATGTGATTTATGTCCAAGCCGTTTACAGTATTTCTTACCCTCATTCACGTACAAATGTAAGCAAAAGTATAATTTTTCATTACAAAATGAGGTTTTATTCCAAACAGTTTGCTTGCGTGTAGCGTATCTATTCAATGGTACACCTTTGTTTAGCTTAACTGTGGACACAATTCATGTCTGAGAAAACCTAACTGAAACTAGATTCAATGGTTATTAATATCCCGAACAAAATAATCAGCTTCGAACAAGTCTACGGAAATTGAACCCGCATATAGAAGGAATGCTAACCTTTTGGCCAACCTATCGTGGTCAATTATACGTTTTTCAGTAAATAGGCTGCCGATCATATTCTTGTTCTGTTTAAATCATTTTCAGAATACCCAGTACCTGAATACCTCTCCTCGTACGAATCTCAGTTTCGGAAAACAAAACAAGTGAGATACAATTTATTAAAAATCCGGTAAACTATTTTAATATATTTCTACTAAACCTGTATTATTTTACAGACCTAAAATAACACATCGTATATGAAATAATGTATTCCAAATATACACACTTACCTTCAAATTATTATTTTATCTGGAACTTTGAAAACTTCAATAAAGAAACAGTCGCAAATAGATAAGCATGCCTTTTACCGAAGAAAAAAGATAAAACCAAGTTACAAAATTTTAAAAGAGCAAGGAGTCCCAAACCGATTGGGGCTGAACCGGTTTTCATCTTGTTCTCTGATTGCCTAATAAGTCTGCTTCTATTTTTAAAAAATGGTTTAAAAAGATACTGGATTTTTGCCCTGCCTTTCGCAGTCGGAGTCAATGACAACTTCTATTCCCCATCAAGAAATCTGATATTGTGACAGGTCGCCACCAGATCTTCCAGCTAACGAGTTACCAAAAGTTTTTCAATCTTTCCACAACGGTTAATTCGGAACTTCACATGTACTGAAGTATCGTCTTTCGTTCCTGTAAAAAGGGGTGAAAACAGTTTTCGAAGTGGGGGCATCAGGGGGCACGCCGGTGGCGCATCTCTACCTATTTATATAATTAATGGGAGCTCATTGTCTTTACTTTAAATAGTCAATCGCCGCCACTAGGTGCAAGCGTACCCTTACCTTTCCTAACTCACTTCTGCAAACGTACTCTTACCTCTTCAAGCCCACTTCTGGAAGCGTATCCTTACCACACTTCTGCAAGCGTACCCTTACCTTTTCTAACCCGCTTCTTCAAGTGTATTCTTACCTCTTCTAGCCCACTTCTGCAAGCGTACCCTTACTTTTCCTAACCCACTCCTGCAAGCGTATTCTTACCTCTTCAAGCCCACTTCTGGAAGAGTACCCCTAGCACACATCTACAAACGTACCCTTACCTTTTCTAACCCACTTCGAGCATTGGGTAAAACCAAAAGTCAACTGACATATTTTTCTGCGAGAACACAATGAAAGACTTTTTATTATTACGCAGCCCTGAGTAATTCCTCTATATCCAATTTCATATACAGGCTGTGATATCAACAGCTGCACTCGCGACAGACTGGCACCAATTTTTTAAAAGTTCAGTACAGGGGTATTATTTTCATTCCTTTTCTTTCAGTCATTAGGTTCCATCCCATCGAATTTGTCAGTAAAAACAGTATCTAAAGTAACAAAAAACTTATGTTTCTAAATCCAGTAGTACAGCGTAACACCTGACAATCATTTTTTCTGCTGTATGGACGATGAGTAAACTGTTTGCCGAGTGAGGACAGGGTTAGATTTCCATTTTCACCAATTCGATTATCTAGATGATTGTACATTGTGTTTAAAATTTTATTCTTAAATAAAAAGCTACATACGTCTGCATGGAACATAACCCTTGAAAAGGCGATGTTTGTGGCCCTGGCATTAGAACTGACCAGAAACTATTCCAGTTTCTTTTTTCATAATTATTTCCATAATCATTTCTCTACGGGGAAGGACGACATATACATCCTTAGTAGAATCGCAGCTCTAACTTGTTTGTGAATATAATTCTACTAATATTTACGGCACTTCCCAAGCAGCACATTCACGTACAAAAGACGTCATATTTGAGTCGAAAAATCACAATAACGTCAATGTAATGAAATCTACGTCGCTGTTACGTGAAATGTTGGTTGTTAATTGACGTAATTCTGTCATGTTTCACCCCCTAGTTTCTCAAAGATATACTATGATTTTATGTCATTTTATGATAGCGATTGCGTGATCCTGGACAATCTGGTTGGAGTGAAACAATGAATCTCTCGGATAAAACTGTTTTGTATTTATGCTGTTGCATTGTAAAATACTGTTAAAGATGCAAAAGCACCTTGATCAAACGATTGTTTTGGGACTCATTGGTATATTTATACACTTATTTGAAACAAATACCTACAGTAACAAGCTATCACTTGATGGATTTTACACACGTCGTTTGATTTGTGACATTTACCTGTCATTTTGCATCGACCAAAAATGACGTAATTTTCACGTGAGTGTGCTGATTCGGTTATAACTTACAACTTCGAATATTAGCGTTACGATGTGCATGAATGACGTCTCCAGAGGAACTCATACAGGATCCTGTTGCCAACTAATATTATTTTGGACTCAGGCAGAGCATCTAGTATGTGTTCAAACCGTACATATGATACAAGTTTATGCATTTTAAAACATTCTAGCATTATGTCCTGAGCACACCTTAAAACACATAACTTATATTTCTTCATCTTATTCAGCGTCACTCTGACATATCTGTACTTAAGATTTTTCTTGTTTTTTTCTAGTAAACTCAAGTACATGAGTCATGTGTTTTCATATTATTTACGGTTGCTTTAACAAAGCAGATCGCTGACCACTGTTAATAACTGATTCATCTTCAGAATCACTGTCCAGATCACTGTGTCGAAGCTCCCCACCCCATTCGCTTCAGAACACTTAAAAGTAGAGTTTGTTTCTTCGTAGGTACAAACATGTTAAATTCTTTCAACTCTGATTGATCTGTGTGCGCTCATCAATAATAGTATTTCCATCATTAGTAACGAAATAGTGTTTGTATTGCAAATCTTGTACCATACCATTTTTTTTATTTCTCCATATCTAGTTCAGAAGTCCATTTTAGCTGCGGCAACAGCCAGAAAAAAAATGGAATGATATTTCTATGCTGGGTTTCTGTTTTCAAATGTTCAAAATATAGCCCTCAGAAACACCAAAACTCAATTTGTCATTGGGCAGTTCATTACTGATAACTGTATAAATGAACGAATCTCATTTCAACATAACCAAGAAGATGTAACCATGTGCACTTTGTGTTTCATCCTGCCAAAAGTGTTGTCACGTCCGTTACGCTGGATACGATACGACCGTTACGCTCTATTTAGACTTTTATTTAAGATTTAGTCAGCTGTTGGTTTTATAGGTCTATTAACATCCAAACAATCCTGGCTTTTGCAAAAGACAACATACTTATGTTCATGTTATTAAAGTAAACTATTGTTTGTTACTGCATGTGACGGCATGCATGAATTAAACTTACAATGCCACTTATATACGTGTTTTAATGAGCAAATTAGACAATTGAATTTAATAGGATACTATTTTTTCTAATTGCTATGGGAAAGAAATATTCTTCATACTACAACTTCCACTGAAGTTTGATAATTATAGTCCAATCTAAACGTTGGACCTCAGGCTCACTTTAATGTGGAATGGCCGTAGGGGAGAACGTAAGAAGCAAATCGGGCAGAATCTATGTTGAATGTACCTCCCTAGTATGACGAAGAACTGAATTTGAACACAAAAACTTCTGAATGTGAAGTGAACGCTGTACGATCTAAGCCACAGCTGCTTGCTTTGTTTTTAAACGGTGAAGTTGTGTTTAAATTATAATGAGTCTCTCTACACTAATGAATTGAAGAAAACAAAATTTATTATTATGTGCAACCATACACATAATTATGTTTTAAAATATAGTTAAACTGGTACATCAACGTTTTCGTTACATCTTTTGGGTACAATTTAAAAAGATTTTTTAAAAACTGTACACCCTAATATATTCTCAAGTAAGCAGAGACCACATTTTATTTAAAGATTTTACGCCTCTTTTCTGTTAAATATTATATGTAGCCTGATATGACAAAAACAATACATTTCAGCAAAATATCTCGGCTAATATATTATAGCAACACATGTTGAAGGAAATCGTGCAAAGTGTTCCTGTGTTATTTGGAAAGTTCTTGATTGATTACAAATGCGATTGTTCCTGATGACTCTCCAACTAATATACTTCTGTGATCTCCTTGCAGGATACGGATCCTTGGTTTTCGTGTGCATATCTGAAAATTTTAATAAAGTTAATTTGTTAATTATAACAAGGACTATACTGATAAATTAAAAAATTGCACTCATGTTGAGGAACATTCTATTCTTCTCACATGGATGTCTATGTTCACCCAAAAGTCATTATTATATTCTGCTCATCCGAGTTAGTATATCATATTCCAAAGTTCTACAGAACGTGAGACGATTTACTTACTCTAACACTGTTCGTACTGCAGAACGTCAGAAAATTTACTTACTCTAATACTGTTCTTACTGCAGAACGTTAGACGATTTACTTACTCTAATACTATTCTGAATGAAATAGTTCTTGTTGCGTCTCGAACAGTAATAAGTATTAAAATATGTAAGTTCAAAGAGCTGCTTGGATTGTAATTTATTGTTTCTTTCTTTAAAAACTAAGTTGTGAGTTATCCTACTGTCTATCTTATTTTTTATTAAATTAAACCCCACCCTTTGGTCATTCGTACACCACTGATCTGTGAAATGACACCACACAACATAGGTGCTCAACCTCATGAGGATGAGGTGATCGTGATGCAAGGCTACGACGTGAGGGTAAGGGTCAATTGGGATGAACAGTAAGTTTCAAAGTGAATTTAAAAGTGAATATGGATGAGTGCCAAGTTGCAGCATGAAGGTAAGGTGAATGAAGGAAAGAGCCGCGTTGCAAAGAGAAAATTATAAGTTAGGTAAAGGCAAAATGAATTTCATGGGCAGTAACAGGACCCCCAAGAGATAATAAGGCTGAATGAACCAAGTTTCAAAGTGCGTATAAGTGAAGATAAAGAGAAGGTATGAGAGTGCGCAGGGTTTCTTTCAGAGCAATCTCTCTGGGTGGTATGAAGACTATATTCTATACGTTATTACTATACTTTGGACGTCAATGAAGAAGCAGTGAAATATTCATGCAAACATACACTGAATTTTCGGACATATGAACTATAAATATGTATTTATAAAAGAAATGTATATTTAACTGAAAATCTATTTTTTTTTTTTTTTTTTTTTAAAAACTTATCTTACTATCCCCGCTTCAGAAAATTCATATATTTTACAGTTTCGTACTTGAGATTTGATCAGCTCTTTCTGTACCAAATTAAAGTCACAGAGGTGGCACGTGAGTATCGCTAAATTGTTTTTGAATTTGAATTTAATATAAAGACCTTTACATATCTCAAACTTAGGTCACGATACGATGTAGGAGAGGATGTTAGAAGGTAGACGGCCAGGGCCTGCTTTGTAGGTACCATCCCAGTATCTGCCTAGTATACTGAGAAAAAAACCTCAGTCAGAATGGTCGGCCATTGGGATCGATCCCAGAACCTACCGAATACTAAGCCAACGCTCTACCACTGAGCTAAGGGCACTCAGTTACTAAATTGTCATTATTGATGTTAAAAATCGGCTGCAAAGAAAGACCTCATAGTCCAGGCGCTGACGTCGTAGACTTCGGATTGGCAATGAGCAGGTAAGCCAGTTTGAACCTCGCGGCCAACCATTTTGACTGAGATTTTCCATGTTTCCCTCAGTTTCACCAGGTGAATACCGGGACGATACCTTAAGTAAGGCCCTCGCCAATACATTCATCATCCTCTATACCTAACCCATCTCGTCCTGAGCCAAATATGTGAGGTGTATTAGGAGGGTAATAGCCCCAGTCACTCTGAAAGAAACTAGATAATGAGGGTGAAACTAAAACATGAAGGTGAAGAATGATATACGAAAATCCACACATATACATGCAATACAGCATATGCAATTTTAAATTTTAAAATGCTGGGTTCAAGCTGTACAACACAAGTCTTAAAATAAGAATCTGCAAAAGCAAATTTAAGTCAAAATGTAAAATAAATGAAGAGCTTTTGTGTCTCCACTGTTACTCTTTGTAAAGTTTACAAAGCCAATTCTGGGATATTGCTTCTTATTTGGTAAAATTATCGCGGAGTTTAAAAGGTGTACGAATTGGGCTTAAGTCTACATAGTACTTGTAATCACACAATTCAACTCTCTATCATGTCCCATTTCTCCTCGAAACATTTCTGGTCCCATGTAAAAGCCTGCCTCATAAGCTTGCAATCCTCAAACTATGCTTTTATAACCTATCCTAATACTGTAGTATTACTTCCTCTAAGCCACTTTGCGCTCCCTAACAAGGGAAGTTCAGATATGATTAATGAGCGTTTTTTATTGATAACATCGGAATGAAAGGACCTTTGTATACTAAATATATGTACAAAATTTTAGCACATCTTGTTCAATAATTAGAACGTTATGATCAATCAAATGTTGTGATTATAACTAGGATAATGGTGCTAAACCGGAACAAAATTTCGATGATAGAAGACAGAGATTAAATCATTGGCCAATAGGAAAATCGAGATCATTTTCTGTCTTGGAAAAGTGATTGAAACAGAAGTAATCGTGACACCATGAATAGCGAATTTACGATGGTGACACTTCACGACATAGTATGCTAGTTAACCTATTTTGAAAACAATAGTGGAAACTTGATTCATAAGAATCGTTGATGAACATATCCAGACTTGTATACAGCATAAAGATATACATTGTGGATATCGGTGAGGAAAATTAGTTATGGGTCGTTGACTGAATTTTTGTCACGGTATTTCGTTGGTACAGTTTGATGTCAGCGAAGAAACGACGACTGTAGTTCCGACAGATATTTGACGAACCTTTTCTAATGGATGGAAAGGCCAACGTCGACCACTTGCGGGAATTTTGTGCGTTTCCTAGAAATAAGATTGATTCTAACAGCATTCAGTGACACATTTTTGGTAAAACGTTAAATGTTGTGCTGAACAAACCACCTCTCGTTAGTAAAAGGTATTGTTTCGTCACACGCAGGCGAGAGGAGATAAACAACAATCGAAAACTTGATTTTTCTGTATTTTGCCACTTGTCGAGCACATGATAGGTCGAGCACATGAGCACATAAGGTCGAGCACCAGTGCGGAAGTTAAATCATGCGCGGCCCAGGATTTGCTAGGAACATACCACTTCGATTCTGTACATGAGGATTACTTTCCTTCCAATTTACCATCAAAGTCCATTATATGTGGAATCGTAAACGAGTGAGTGGTAGTGTTCTGGATCTGAATTATATCGTAAGGGTCTCGCTCGCCTATGACTACAAATGTCAGGTTATTGTTGACTTCATAATTGTACGGAATGTAGTCATTGGTTTTCTCCCGTTTCAGAACCATTATCCTGGATGTAATTTTCTAACTTTGTTTGTCCATAACTTTCACATTGCTTGTCAGCATGGTCTAAAATTTTGCAAATATAGTAACTACATAAAGGTTACTAACCTAACAATCAATATACTAACTTTTCATTGCGTTGTTAACATTAAAAAAGCTCTCATTAGAAATATCCGAACTTTCCTTGGAAGGACAAACAATGGACAGACAAATACCGAGACAAACACATAAAAAGAGAAACTGAAAGCAAGAATTATATATGAAATTGTGTTACTTACCTCTCCAACGCCATAATCATCAGAGTGTTCAAAGAAGTTATTCTCAGATCGGAAAAGTAGAGTAGGTCCACTGAACTTGTCTGTCTTCTTATACAAATGTATTGCCAGAAGCTTCTTGTAAAAGCTTGTGGCAGCAGCCTTAAGATCGGTTTCTGAGTACGATGTGCTTCCTTTCAAGATTTCGACTGTTTTCGCAAGTCTCAAATTTAAGTTTGGCAAACTCTCTAGATCTTTCAATAGCTGTAACGAAGAGGAAGAGAAAACATATTGTTAACGTCATGAAAGAATCCGGGAGCATTACTACGCCCGGTAAGAAACTAACCTTACAATTAAAAGAATCACTCATATACTTGGGTTTATTTTTGAGAATCTACTCATTAAAATGTTAAAGCTGGTTCACGTTGGTGTCGCTCATTTCTACAAGACATTCTACCATTCAGCCAATCACAAATCGGCTTTCTATTCGAAGATTTCTGATTGGTTGACGTAATTATCGTCATATTGAATGAGGCGGGACTATCTTTGGTGACTATATGTGAATACTAGAAGCAGTGATTTATAAAGCACCCGTTTTACCCAGCTCCTTCTTGCGACTACATTCCAATAAATTTTGAATTTCTGAGAAGGAAGCAAGAATTAATGTTTACACTGACATGAATAGGGATATCGGGGTGAATGGGGACCAAAAAGAAGAAAAAAAGAAACGAGAATGAAATTAAGTTAAGGCTGTGTCTTGTATCTACGTCTGTGATGAAGAAACAGGTGAAATTAATTTAACTTCCACACTAAATAATTAATTACGCTACATTTTGGCACCTAAGGATTATATTAGCGTATCTCCTATTAATTCAATTCCTATAGAATGCCTATGGAGATACGACAATATAATCCTTAGGCGTCGATTTATTGCTAATCTGTGGAAGGATCAACTTAAGTTTTTTGTGGTTAAAAGCGGATGCGCCTGTTATTTCAAACCAGACAGTTTATACAGAATTAATTGTTCTTCGAATAACTATCCAAGTCAAATAAACAACTTTCATTTAAAAGGAACCTTTCAAAAACTTACCCTTTTGTAATCCACGTCCTTGAAGTAAGTGGTAAAGTACGCCAAAGCTGCAGCCTGTTCCTGTGGCTCTCGTGGCCTCGTCGTATCAATATTTATGATATATTTCGTAATAATAGTTTTGACAAGATCTGGGGAGCCATCAATTAAGAACAGATTCACTTTTTCACCTGCTTTTTCCAAATGAACACCCATCTCAAATGCTATGGCTGTGCCGTAGGAATATCCTGCTATATTATAGGGACCAGTTTTCGAAACCCTTTTCACATACTGCAATAGAAATAGAAAGTGATCATTCTAGTACTAATACTAGGCTACAAATACAAAATCTAGCTTCCGAAAAGAGGAAAGAAAGTATTATTGAAGCCAAGGAGTTTTATCATTACTAGTTTTACCAGACTTGGGGAGTAAAGTAACGCAAGTAACGCGTTACTTTTTCAGTAACGAATAACTAACACGTCACAATATTTTCAAAGTAACTGTAAAGGGTAAAGTGTTACTTTTCCCCCCAAGTAACGACGTTACTTTTGCGTTACTTTTTCATCTGTTGTTTGCAAAGAAACAAACACAATTCCTTGTCAAGAAAGAAATATTTCTTAGAATTTTCCTTCAATGAATTTCCGAGAATTGGTATCTAACATTTGGCGTCAAGCCACGCTGTAGGCGTTTGTGTAGATGACAAAAGATAAGATCAACACGTGATTCATGCGTGGATCCTATTGACGAACTTCGACGTGAAAATATTCAGAAGATTAGTTTCCAGTTTAAAGTGTAGACAATCAGCTAGTTTCTGTACTCAAAAATCACGGGATATACATAGGCTCCTGTCTCCATTTATTAGTTTAATGTTTTAGATAATTCTTTGTGTTTGTGTACTGCAGTATGTGAATAAGGAAAGCGTAAAATATGTGTGAGTCATATTTGACTTGTGACATCACAAATTAAAAGAAACTGTGCGTTGCATGTGGTGATTATAGCTGCTGATAGTGATAACTGCTTATATACGCTGCTGCTCAAACTGCTTAAATATGTGTTTTTGTGTGCGCATGTGTGTGTATATATATAGCCTACTGACTGTGTATGTTAAGCAATGTGGAAATTGAGTAATTTTAGTACTCGTAATAGTTTTTTTTTCTTTTGTCACGACATTAAGATGATCGTAACACAAAAAAATCTGCATTTTCGTCACCACGTTAAATCTGCTATAAGTACTGATATCTTTCTTTCCTATTGTTTTCATTTAATTTATTCTTTTGCTCTTTACAACTTCTAGATTTTTCGAAGTCTAAGGTTTAATATATTTGAAGGTACGTATGTGTTCGGTGTGTATATAATCAGGGTAAAAAAATTGGTATTTCCACCAGTTTTCTTTCCACAGTACCAATACAAAAGATGCAAGAACCGGTGCCAAAGTAACGCGTTGTTTATTACGTAACGTAACGCGTTACTCTTGAAAGCGAGTAAAGTAACTGGTAACGCATTACATTTTAAAGAGTAACGTGCCCAACACTGAGTTTCGCCAATTCATGTATCGGCTTCATTAGGCGTGAGGATAGACTAACAAATCTAGAAGGCTTAATGAAGCCACCCGGAAACAAGGCCTTTGTCCGAACTCTATGCTGATGTCTTAGCCCCGACAAAGGCTTTAATTTGTACGGTTTCATTAATCCTTCTAGATATTTACCTTACCTTCACACCTGATGATGCCGTTATACGAATTGGCGAAACTTGTAATGATTATAAGCGTCATATTGTTGTATGATTCTGTAACAACGAGGTTGGAGTGGCAAGTTGAAGTTTACAATTGTGTCCTCTCCAAGTAAATTTATATTTCAAGATATTTTTCTTCTTACATCGTTTCTACTTGTCCCTCATAAAAGTGTAAAAGAATTTGTTAATTTACAGGTTCTAGTCACGACCTTACCTGAATGTAAAACTTTGCAAGATCAGCTATAGATTGGAGGTTTGATTCTGCTGTACACTGTAAACCGTAGACAGGACACTTTAATTGAGCACACAAGGGTTTCAGGGCTTTTACAATTCCCTCTATAGGATGAACAATGAACAGAGGTGGGGATCTATCGTTCTCTGCAGCTTTGGATGGAAGTCGTACAAGAACTTCAGATGGCATCAGTCGTTCTGAGTCAAATTGTGCCAAATCGAGTTTAGGATCATTTGAAGAAGTCGTATCTTCTGGTGAAACTTCATCGTCATCGTTTGCCGCCGAATCTTCTGATTTCGTCATTTCTTGCAGTTTATCAAAAGTGAGAATTCTGATTTCTTGTGGCGATAACACAACGTCATAGTTTCTTTCTAATGTCTGCTTGATTTCAGCTCCCATTAGCGAGTCCATTCCCAGGTCAATTAATTTTGTTGACGTGTTGACTGTCTTCATGTTTTTAATACCTGAAATGTAATAAAAATTCCACATAAGAAAAATTCAATGTGCAAAGACAGTTATTCACTCTCAAGAATGGCATTTCTCATCCCCTTCCTCGAGTGCAAGATTGTATTGTATTTTAAAAAGTCGGTCAAACATTGCATTTTGATGATTTATTCTTTGAAATAATGTATTCACAGGAGAGCAGTGGGTTTGTTCTCAAATTGTATCCATTTCCATCCGATAGAAGGCAATGGTGTATCATAATTTATTTACATTGCCCAGAAAGTTTCAGTCATATATAGACTTGCTCCGGTAATTGAAACTTAGAATTATGTTTGTTCTGTCCGGGCTTATGATTCGAATATTCCTAGGCACGTTGAAGCATTCATGATTTACCATTGTCTTTTGTGGGATGGAAGTGGTATTTATGCCCTAGAGAGGGGGCCTTACGGTTCTAAGTGGATCCCACAACATTATTTTCAATGTATCGGACCCTGTCTCTTTGTTCTAGTGGTTACTGTCGCGGGATTCAACCAGATACTGGGGAAGTTCACAGATTCCAGTTCTATTGCCGATGGTCTTGATTGAGGCTTTCGAAGGTTTTGCCTCAGTTTTATCAAGAACATTTCGGGATAGTACCTAGATTAAGACACTAGATCTTCTTTCCAAAAATTAGTAATGAAGTTCAGTTTTTCTAGATTATTGTCTAATCTTTAACTACTATGTTTGAAACGGTGCTGTTTTTGTTGTGATTTCCTATGAACTTTACGACTACAATTCTGAAATTCAGGAAATCTGTTTACATTCTTAATTGAATTTTTAACTAACGAAAAAAAAATTAAACGATGTCCAAAATTAGATGCATTGATATCTTGAAAGAATGGGCCATGGTCTTGGAAATTTTGCTTGTGAGCAAACTTTGTGTGGGTAGTAGTTTACCTTTCACATATTAATATACGGATATACTTGGGAGCGATTTTCCGCCAGTTGCAAGACAACATGGGCCAAAGTTTGCGTAACAGCTCAGATACATCTCTTACTTCTTAAAATGATCTTCGCTATCATCATCAGCCTTAGTGGCTAAAAAGCAAAAGAGTGAGTGGTGGCAAGTTCGAATTTCGTTGCGTGCAAAATTTTTATCGATCTTTTTAAGAATGCATATTTCATGCGTTGTAATCAGAAGAATGAAAACGAAGGAAAATATATAACTAAAACATTTTGTCATTTCGAAGAAGATCTTTGAAATTTGCACGAAATTTGTATAATTTGTAGATATTCGTATCCACATGGTATATGCCACGAAAAAAACTAACCCTGAACTCCCCTCACTTACACTCATTGCAATCTCTCGCCTATCTTTTGCCTTACGGAACTAATCTCATTGCTAGATCAATATCATCGTAATATTAAACTACTTTCGCATTTACCCGGACAAAACTTTTAACATTTCAATACGACCGTCTTTGAAATAACAAAACGTTGTACCACTATATTCTTGCTTTATTTTCAATCTTTTTTTTTCTACAACGCAGAAAGCTTTTACAGCAACTCATTCTGGTAAAAAAGAGATTGATTAAAAAAAATCACGCAGCGAGATTTAAATCTGGAACCTTCCGCTCGTGAGCCTATCACTCATCCACTTCAACCACCCGTGCTGATGCTAACGAATAACATATTAAGGTATGGAAGATGTATCTAACGTGTTACGTAAGCTTTGGCCCATGTGTATCCCACAACTGGCCAAATAGTGAGCGCTAGTATTTGCGTAAATTAATCATTAGCGGCTGGACTTTTTAGATGGTGCACAAAATGTTACCACATCCTTCACATTGTTACTTTTTTGTGATTATTTTTAAATGGTGGTGGCCACTCGTGACGCGAAATTGAAGTGTACAAAACAGAAATAAAATGTTGTTTCAAATGAAAGAAACTAGAATGCGTAGAAATTCTTTATAATGAAATTTACGTGATTCCAGACAATTTTGACATTCTCTATCGGAAAAAGTATGGCAGTTTGTAATATTCTGATACCGAAAAAGGAATTTCGTTGATGTCGTTAAGCTTGGTTAGGGCTTCCTTAATGGAAATTAATAACATGAAATATCTCATTGAGTATTAATCTACTTCGGAATTTAGATACGCATTGGGGAGGCAGACAGGTTCGAGTCCTTCTGCCACCGTACTGATTGACATTTTCCAGGGTTTGTTGAAGCTCCACTAGGTGAATATAGGCATAGCACCTAGACAAAGGTCTTGGTTGCTACATTCTTCTTCTCTCTTACTGAAAGGGCACTTGCTAATAGACAACATTCCTCAGATACATGACATATTTATGTCATACGTGCCTAGCTAGTCCATAAATGTATCTTTGAAAACGAGAGGAACATTGAGAATTTTTAAAAAGAAAAAAGATCGTAAAATTATCGAAAAAATAAGGAATGAAAGCGGAAGTTTAATAGCATGTTTCATCTATTAAGCAATATCTCCTGATGAGAAGAGGGCAAATCAATTATGATTAATTCTTATAATCATATCAGAAGCAATTTCAGTAGCAATTACAATGGTTCACGATTTTCGCCAGATAAAAAGTTATGAAAAAATACGCACAAATTATGAGTTATGCTCTAACCGGTTAAAGCTGTGGTTCAACGTGAGATCGGACTCTAGGGGACGTCGTTCCGAGGTATCCATCAGTCACGCAGACGACTACTGGGATGACTACTTGAATTAAGAATACCGCTAGTTCCTAATCCGTTCCCTTTTCCTTGTGACAAACTAAAGGCTTAAGATGCTGAACAGACCATACAAATAAAGTTCCCGTGAAAGCGGTTCCTAATTTTCGTCAACTCCTGTGGTCTCTGTAACATGTTACTACATTGAATTGAATTCATTTATGACCTTGAGGCATCTATGGCTCAGGGCTGTGTACGGTAGAGGAGAGAATGTGTTAAGGTGTCGGCCAGGTCCTAAGTTGAAGTTAGCCTCTCGACATTTTCCTATTGAAACAGGAAAAAACCCTGACATAATCCTCAGTCCGGATTGTCGGGTGCTGGATCAAACCGACGACTTCCTGAAAGCAAAGCTAATCCTCTTTCAACTAATTTATGACTCTTCGGTCACGGGTTAACTTTTCATCCTAAGGGCATAATTTCTTTTCCTGGTTTTAGAAACAGTGTAAATTTGAAACTTATATAGCCTAGAATTGTTATACGTTCCTAAGTGAGTTTCTTTTACTTAATCAAAGTTCCGTATTACTGGAACATGTACCGGATTGGGATGAAAAAAAAATGGACAATTTTTACTCAGGATTGCAGGCAGAGTGATTTAAATGTACCGGTTACGTCCCAGAATAATTGAAGTGAAGGAACCTAGAATAATTATTATTATTTTTTGGACATTATTCCAGAGAAATAATTTTAAGAAGCACTTTCGAGCAGAGATATTTTATCCTAGACCTTCCTATTTAAATACTCTTTCATTAAAATATTAAAAAATGGCTGCTTTTCAATTGACCGCCCGAAAAGAAAAATATTTGCTTGAACTTATTTCTGAAGCGGGTAGTAGAACCTGTCCACATGACGAGATGCGAGAATTTTACAAGCATGAAGACTATGTTCCCACTGCCCGCCTATCGAACGCAAAGCACACGACAATTCGTTTGACCAAAATGAGGAAACATATAGAGCTTTATGGAGCCAACGACCTTTGCCGTAGCCTTCTGCACTCCCTACACCCCTGAGAAGTCTTACAGATCAATTTACCCAATCATCGCTCTCGATTGTCAAACTGAAGGAAACAAAAAGCAAGCGAGCTGTTGGCTGCGACGGACAGAACTACACACACTCTCCCTCTGTCTTTTGGTTTGGGTCTAATGATTAAGTGAGCATTCAGTGGGTTAAACAATAATAAAAATAACAAGCAAGATGGTTTTTCAACATATTTCAAGAATAAAAAAATATTAGAAGTGAGTTTGCACAAACGAACAAATCTAGATCCACGCACCGCCACTGATACCAATACCTGAAGGATAAACTACTCTTACAGAAGTCTGCTCACGAACTAAAATTCCCAGACTGTGCACCCTGCTTGTTAGTCTAAATTTCTGATAACCATTTTCATAATTGAAGAAACAAAGATCTATCAATTCAACAATTAAGAGAACAAATACACTCTGTTGTATCTTCTGAGCTTAACAAACAGACGTAATACATTTATAATTCAATATTAATGACGCTGCTCCAATTACACAATTTTCAATGAAGTTGCACAACATTTGAGGACACAAAGTACACAAGATGTTCTGAAGCATGAGAAAGATAATCGAAATAGTAAATTTACTCAAAACTTACAAAGATCAAAAACTTACCCAAAATATGAGCCACAGCATCAACTACACTGATTTGTGCCTTTTTCGTCTGACCGCCACATTTATCTGCCAACACCAAGCTGGATAGAACAGGATATGGTTGTTGTAAGAAAGTGTCCAATGCAGCCAGACATGATGAAATCCTCTGCGGAAGAGTGCCTCCAATGATCGTATCATTGCTGCCTAACATTTCAGCGACTAATCCCACGTCACCAATAGCTCCCCACTGAATGGCTAGACCTGGAAGTCCTTCTTTCTGTCGTTTTTCACAAATTCTCTCCATGACTGAGTTTGCAAAACCGTAGTTGGACTGTCCATCATTGCCACGACCACAACTGATACTTGAGAACACCACAAAATATTCCAAGTCTGGACATAGTTTTCGCGATACAATGTCCAAGTACTTTGTGCCATCAACTTTAGGTTTGCACGCAGCGTAAAAGGTGTCTTTGGTTTGGTTTTCCATGAGAGCATCCATAAGCACCTATGAGAAGATACAAGAAGAACCATAACTAATAAAAATATAGCTTTGGCAAGAATGACAGTTACTATAACTGTACTTTCACTGTATACACATTTCTTTCTTACCACTTCAACGAGAAATGTAAGGAAAATGTATTTCTTTTTCTTGCCCGTGGCGAAATGTCCAAGGAAGCATTATTACACCCAGAAAACTAAGTAAAGAACGTGTGCAAAGCAAAATTATAATATTCTCCTCTAGCTTGTAGTATTTCTGTGTTTCTTGTATTTTTAAATCTCACTGGCAATACTGTAATTTAGCTGGAAGTTATGCTAGAAGATTTGCGGTTGATTTTTTCAGGTAATCGTCACAATCGCTTAAAGAGGAACCAGCTTTCTACATCCTGGATAACGTAAGTACTCAATTCGAGGATTGATGGCGATTACTTTGAGAAAGTCAGCACGAAATTTAGATTCAAGAGCATGACTTGAATTGAAATTCCTCACTAAATAATGCAATCTATATTTTAATTTTATGTCCCGCTTACAATTCAGAGGCGAAAGGGGATAAGCCACATATGGGTCTAAACTTAAATTTGTGCATAATTTTAAACTTTGTATAACACTTGTTTGCTTTAATATTTGTATCTAATTATTTATTTCTTCTTTATTATGTCGTATGGCTAAATCCTATACATTCTGTTCCTTTCTTTGGTTGTTTTCTTCGTTTCAAATATTTGCGGCTTATCCAGTTCTTCAACTGAATCCCACAATTCCAAAATATTACAATTCGTCACTGCTTCGTGTACTTAGTTACATTGTTATCTATCGTTCCACGTATATACTAAAAGAGTAAGATTGCTTCACGACAACGGGCTATATAAAAGGAACATTAACGATTTAGATTCCAGCTGAAATATTTTATTTCACTTATGCTAAACATAGATGTAGAGTAGAAAAAGTAAGAGAGATTAAAAGTAGTATAAGCGACAGAATGGTGTACGATACTATTCTAACGAATAATAATGAAAATAGATAATTCTTAGTCTTACCACTGCAAGATTGAAAATTCCTGCCACTGGACCTAATTTAGAAGCCTGTTGAAGTAGTTTAGTGGCTCCATCCAAAGTCGTAGCTTCCCCTCCAGTCACAACCTGCACTCCCAACACTTTCCAACGTCTGAAGTTCAAAGACTGATAGCCATTATGAACACCACTCCTAGATGAAAGTACTAACTTCTTAGCTCCACGTGAGACCAACCAATTAGCAAGCTGCAAACCAAATCCTCCTAAACCACCTGAGAATCGAAAGTTTGAAAATATCGTTAGTAATTAACGAATAATCAACTGATCAACAGATTTCAAAGTACAAGGGAACTATTTATTTTATAAACCTAGTTTTGAAACTAGTCTAGTTTCGTAAGAGCTAATTTATAGTGAAATTAGAAACACATTTTATACATTCAAGGGAGCAAAATACTTGGTCTACCACCCTGGAAAACCTGGAATACTCAGGGAATTTTATAAATCTGGAAAATTCAGAAAATATTTAGGGAAATATATAATTTATCTATAATTTATAAACGAAACTCAGGAAAATTTATGAGATGGACCTGTCCACAGTTGGTAAAAGGGCGATGCCCGGGTAAGGCAGAGGTCGTGGGTTCGATTGCCATTGCTGACCGGTTTTTTTCGATGTGTTTAAATACTCTGTTTTAAAGAAATTATCTTTTTTTTCACTTGTGAAGTACCAATAATGTCCAAGATGCTTGGAGTGGGTGGTGGTGGGATTAAAAAAATGTCATTGCGTGTTATATACATGTTCCACTATACTAAGAACTCATGGAATTTGGAAAAAAAAAAGATTATCATAAAAAACCTGGACAACTCAGGGAATTTCAAGTCACAGAATTAGTACATCATGAAAATAATTAGGTGTTGTTACATTTCTGAAGTCATCCTGGATTTCGGAACGAACATCAGGTGAATCAATAGAAAAACGAGAGCAACCCGGTTGAGTCCCCAAAACAGGTGAGGCTACCTCAAACGCATGATGCTCAATAGTTTTCTCCACATGATCGGTTTCAAGCCTGACAGTACTGTTATCACATTACAGTGTCATGCAGGATGACGTGGGCCCAATCTAGATCTGAAATGTGATAACAAGGACGTGACAGAGACTACAAATATGTAAAATTATCATAACGTCCTTTTGTTTTCTGGGAAATATTTAGGTAGAATCGGAGAGTCGGTAGAATCGGTAGAATCGGAGATACACAAGAGTCGTGGATTTTGCTCATCACCAGTTTTATTACAAAATAAGTATAAGTTCCGATAATTTAACATAAAGAGCGTCTCGTACCAGGGTATTTACAAATGGACCAGTTATAACGTAACTCTTATGTTTTCTTCTTCTTCGGGTGAGATGTCTCCAAGATGTGAGCTAGGATAGGGATCGCATCAGTCCGTAGCTAACTGTATGCGTAAGAAAGATACCAGTCGATAGCCAACTGCGTGTCAGGGATGTACTAGTCCGTAGCAAACTGTGTATGCGGGAGTTAAGGTAGAGGGAAGAGGCGAAGACCCATACAAGTGAGTGATAAATTATAAGGTTGCGTCGAGGTTTTTATAGCCCTCCTGCGTTGTGGACCTCCAAGTTCCTCCTCTATTGATGGTGGCTCCGTCTGTTGATTCTTTGATGAAACTGGTGTTATCGTCTGCTTGTTTGTATAGCACTGTTTATTTACATTTCGTCACTTATTTTTACACATGTTTACTATTTGTAGTACTTACGTTACTACAATGCTTACACTGCAAATGTGAAACTCGTGCTCAAGCACGTGCAACATTACAATATACTGACAATGATTACTAGATTATCGATGGACGACAATCAAAAGAAAATTAATAGAACAAGATCTTTAGCAAAAAAAAAAAAAACGTACTGGTCTACAACAGACATAGAGTTAGAAATATAAATAGAGGGAACTTTAGGCTGTTTAATTGGAGAGGGGAATGAAGCCAAGAGACGGAAGGGACGAGGCATTTCAGCCATATTAACTGACCCCATATTTAGAGACCCTCTTTTCCGAGTATTGCCTCTCTGAGGTACACTCATCCTCCTATCGAAAAAGGCAATTCTCACAGTACTCGGTATAGAGGGACTCTAAAGGAGCCACACAAGATAGCTGCCTATCTCGGTCACTCGTATATTGAAAACTAATAAATACACACTACATATTAAAAGATATAAAAGGACGTTAAGCTTTGGAGCTGACTGTACCAGCATTAACGTATTTCCTGTTGATTACACCACCATTTCACACTAAAAGTATGCTCACCAATATTTCCACGCTTTTCTTTACTAATTTACAATTTTGTGTGAAACATATTTGACCTTAACGCTTATCTGTCCACTGTTTATTAGTATATGTTACTGGTGCGTTAAAAAGAATCAAATTTAGGACTTATGAATTAATTTGTCATTTAAACTTACCTACTAATGCGTATACTTTATCAGGATTCATATACGTTCTTGGAAGAGCCGAAATCAATTTACGAGATGGTTTTGTGTGCTTTTGTTTTTCTTCATCTCTTAGCTTTAGTAGAACTTTGCCTATATGTTTACCCGATGCGAGGAATCTTGAAAATGAAATTGATATAATTACTACTAGAATCATATCATTTTGCTTATCTTTAGATTTAACAAAAGAAATATATGAACCGTAATAGCAAAGAAAATTTGAATTATACTTTAAAAAGAAATGCATTAGGAAACGAGAAAGTGTGCATCTAACTTGCCATGGCAAACGTGAAAGTTTGCAGCAAAGTTCTTAGTTGCCACTTAGGACATGTGCAATAAATTTGCCATGAAATACACAGCAACGTTTCAAAATATACTCTATTTATGCTTGAGCAAGTTTTTTGTACTAATTTCATGTAATTAACATGGAATGTTTAGTGAGCCCAAAAGCGCTACTACTGAAAAGAAATTATTTTCTGTCTTGGAGGTGGTTTGAACATATGATCTCCAAGTCTGAGCTCCGACGCTATACCGACTGGACCACGGCGAACACCTTCTTCTCGAAGTTATCTTATAATGTTGCCCTCCCAACGACGTATCGGTCTTCCCAAAGGTCTCCTTCCATCCGGCACACCAACTCTTCCCACTACCAACTTCATTGCCAAAGAACAGAGAGATGTAAATTAAGCATTTGTTTCTTAATACAATTTCGATTTCATAATGCTTTTGGCTCTTAGCAGCTTACCTGAAAGCTTCCTCCACTTCATTCTCTTTGTATACTGTTGTAGGCAAAGGTTTCACCGCACCTGACCTAATTCCTTCGTCCAAAAGCCGTGCAATTTCGCGACCATCGCGAGTATCCCTGGCAAATAGCGCATCCAGCAAAATACCATGAAATGAAACATTTTTGACGAAAAGTGACATCCCTACAAACAAGAGAAAAAGAATACAAAGTTATACGTGATAAATTATTAAGGATACTTTGGTATTAGCTGAACACCTTTAAGCTGTAATATTATATATGAATTAATCCATAATACGTTAAAAACATATACGTATGAGAAGTCTTTCAGAATAATGGGAAGTTATGAAGCACGTTTCCGCGGTTGATATTCATTTTCGTCTCGATTTAATATTTCATGTTTCGACAACACCAACAGTTTTCATTAGCTGTGTAATCGCTGATGTAATGGAGGGTATACGCGGGTATACGGTGTATACCCACCTCAATTTTCTAGGCATCACCGTATACCCACCTAAAATTTATGAAATAAGCAGATATATGGTATAGTAAGCGTGAGGTGTCGTTACAACCAAGAAAGCATATACTTACCTAAAAATTTAGCATTACACCTCTGTGTGTAATGTAGTCACCATAATTCATTTTGTCTCTAAGAGAAACAATAATGATTAATGAGTCTCTTCAGACAGCACCAGAGAAATCTTGTCATATCTAAGATTGCAAAACAGAAATACATAAAACGAATATCACTGAACGAGAGGAAGAGACGTAATAGACATGTTTTTATCACTTATCGGGGAACTTCTAGTGGTAGAGGAGAAATAATTTATTTGTTTACTCGCTTTGCATACTTACGAGGATAAACACTTTGTGTGTCTCTGAATATTACTTGTGTCTTTTCTCTTAGGAACATACTGTTTAAATAATATAATACCTATATTGATATTCAAGCCTATGATGTGAGTCGATGCCATAACAAACCGTTGATATACCATTTATTAAATAAACAGAACTTAACCTAAAGTAAAATGAAATACAATTATGAATAAAGTCTGGATCCGCAAACCCAGTTTTGTTCTCCCTGCTATGAAGTGTAAGACCAAATCGTGTAGAACCAGTGTTGTTAGTTTGTGAAAAAGAGAAATAAAGTCGAACTTTACAGCCAAAGTTATGGCAGCTTTCCTCTTTCGAAACCTAGCAACACTCGCTCAGCACTATTTCACATTTTGCTTCAAAGCAGGAGAGCAATATGGACGAGGTTAAAATTAGGAAGATAATGCATAAGAGTTTAACTGTCTCTATTGTCGTGGTTTACATTCTATTCAGTCTAAACATTGTTCCATGAGAATGGATTTGATGCATACTCGAAAGCTGAAAGCTTGAGAATGGATTTAATGCGTACCCGAAAGTTTGGAAGGCTGTTTTAATTTCACAACAAATGAAGTCCTCGACCCATCCCTTTGATATTCAATTCTCTATAAACAGGAATGCATTCTGTTCGTTAACTGCGTTCAAACAATAACTGAAATAAAAAGAAGAAACTGAAGCTATTCTTAACAGATATAGAAAAATTGATATAGAAAAAAAAATATTACCTAGATCGGTATCCTTCTCAAGATCAAATTTTCCAATTTCAAGAAATCGTCCATTCTGGCCCACACATCTTACGGATGCTTTCAATTTATCGTCTGCCAGTGAATTCAGAACTAGATCCACTCCTTTTCCGTTGGTTTCTCGCATGATATGTTGCTCAAACGTTGTGTCTCTCGAGTTAGCAAAATTCCTGTCTGTTAACTGAATAGATTAAGAATTTCAATATACAGGATTATATGTTTATTATTTACTATGTACCTACATTTAATACTAAATTCCTGTTCCTTTAGATAGATAGATAGATGTAGCATAAAACCATGATTTGTATATTTAAAACCATGTAAGCATGATCTGAATACGTATTTTTCTTTTAAAAAATACGGAATAAACAAGAAGCTAATAAATTCATAAATAGTGATAAGGGTTAAGCCAGAAATACCTGACGGTTTTTAAAATAAAATAACTTTTCAAGGTAAAACTGTAAACATTTACAATTTAACAAACATGCATTCCTTTTTTCATAGATAATTAATCTGAAGTACTTTTTGTTAAGGATTGCATTTGGTAAGTGTTCTTCAGTACATTGAATACGTCATCTTGCTGGGAAAGCCGCCGAGCTGCTCTTTGCGGGTTGCCAAGATGGCGTTCCTCCCATGATTCACGTACGTACTGAAAAAGAACGTCCTTGAGGTTTGCTGTCCTATAAACTGCGATCTTGACGTCATTTCAAAACCTAACAACAGAACATTTTGATTAAGGACATCACGTTGATCCAGAAGTTGGTTTGGGAGTGATCAACAAATTTCCAGTGGGAGATGGGGGTTTAGGGTGTGCTTGGGCATGAAATGTATATTATATATCGATAAATACGCCAACCCCTAAATAAGTCCCTGTATTGACCAAACTAGCGTCGAGAAGCACATTGTACAACTGTTATAGATTGTGCTTTTATAAACGCTTCTACGGCAGCAATTCGATATTGCACAGACCAATACTCCATTTCAACTGAACTTCTAAGCACATTAAAAGTAACGGCACGTAATGATGATAGAACGCGTAGTGGATGACTTGAGAATTACATTTTGGAAACGGTTAGGTGTTTCTGGCTTATTCTGTATATACTTGGAACTGACTATATAAAAGGCAAATAAAATATTAATGACCGTACAACAATCATTCACGCATTTTTAACACTGATATATGCAATTATGTGTGAAGAAGCTCTGAACAATTGTTCTTCTTTTTACCTGCGGGAATCGTTTCTTCAGAAATTCCCTCTTCTCTTTGGTACTGACAGTCGTATAGACAGTACATCCCATGTGGAGAGCGATGGTGATGGCAGATATTCCAATACCGCCACTACCTGCGTGAATCAGTATCTTTTCTCCTGGTCGAATTTTCCCTCGGATGATCAAAGCGTAGTAGACCTAGCAGAAACAGATAGTATATTATTCCATTCTCTAAACCACATACCATACATCTCGAATAGTGATGTTGAAAACACAGCAACATTGTTGAGTATTTATATTCGAGATAATAAAAATCACTTTGAAGATTATTGAAAGTGTTCATTGTTATAGGTTTTGATATTAACAACAACAATCAAACAATTTCAACAAAGATGAAAATACAAAATCGGCACTGATCGAATTTTGAAACGGTTATGAACTTTCTTCTTTGAAAGTTTGAACTCTGTACCCTTGAACTCTGTAGTAGACGCAGCTTGTAATTTCGTAGGCACGCGGAGGTAGAGTCGTCATCTAACGAGATCGTTGTTTTACACTAACCTTCAGTACAGAATTAGCAAAAAAAAACCTTAATGTTTTATTGTGATCCCATGAAGAAGTGTCGTAGCGCAGTTGGTAGAACTCAAGCTCCCGCCATCCTGACTGAAGTTTTTCCAGAGCTTCTCCTTAGTCACTAAAATAACGCCGGGATAGTATTTTCAAACTAGGACCTAGCTGACCCCTTTGCATATCCTCTCTTCTTCCTACCTTATCACGGCCTGAGCCGGGGCCTCAAGGCCATAACTAAATTTAAATTCTATAAAGAGTAATAAATAAATTAATGAATAAATAAAGCGGCTCCCGAATCTAAGTTTTACTCACTTTAAAACACTAAATAAATCTATGATTTCTAACACACACACTTCTACAATCGACAGCTAAACTTCTAGTCAGTGCTAAGTTGAAGCCAACGCTCATTTTGCGTACTCTGATTGGCCAAAATCAGACTTGGCCTCCGCTTAGCGGTAACTAGAAGTTTAGCGGTCGATTGTAGAACTGATAATTAGAG
>JAGDQP010018971.1:0-35637 GCA_022664845.1 Lepisma saccharinum
AAAGAAGGTAAGTTATTGCTCAGTCTCGGATGCTCTAGCCTAGACAAATGCTATTAATATTACACCCAATAACATTTATTTTTGGCCAGGACGTCATGTTGGAGTTTTAAAACGTAAGTTTTTGCGTCGGTTTATCTCTAACAGATAACGTAGAGACATTTCTCGCGTCAATCGCCAAATTTCTGTGTTCTAGATACTACACGTATAAAATATACATTTTGGATTTAAACTTAGAAGAAGCATCAACAGGCTTGCTCTGTTACGAAAACAACAGACGGAAATAAATCAAATTTAAACTTCCTTATGTGAAATCAGAAACTTATGAAATGACCCACTTAGCGTGACTCAGTCTACTGTTGTTTTAATGCGACAAATCTTGGCAACATTTTTCTAGCTAAACAGTTGCTTTTGGTTAAAAACATTGCTTCATAAACTACTATTACACGAACGTGGGTTCGAGCCCTGGCCAGATCAAGTATTTTTCTTACTAGTTAATAAGACAATATTAATGTCTCTTCATCAGATGACAAAAGTATAGAATTTGCCAGCAAATGAGATGGAGATAGAGAGAAAGAAAAGCATATCAGACCCATGGAAAGAACCTCAGTCATCTTTACTGAAGAACAGTTTAGTAATTTAGTGACTCATCGTAAGCGTTGACCATGAGTTTTGGGGATATTGAATTTGTATGAATTTTGGGTATAGTGAATTTGCTGTATGGCACCTTGATTCGACTTTGGATATAACAACATTTACTTAATTTGTATTAAACGTTCACATATAATATACCGACGTTCTGTCAACGCCCACCACTTCTCTCATGTTATATTTTAAACATAGAAATTACCTATGTCCTGAAATGCTTGCACTCGTATAACTTATTATTACTATTTTATCTTATTATTCATGCTTTGAGGAATATATTACTAAATTAAAAAACCCAGAACGGGATGTGAACGCACGACTTCACAATTAGAAGACACGTGCTCTATCACTGAGTTAACATGACCACATTTATCTATGTCTTTCTAATAGAACAGTTTCTGAAGAAACATGAATGAATATCCGGTGTTCAAGACAATGAAATTCATATAGGTTGCAAATGCTGTTATTTCTCTCTCCTCTCTCTTGTTTATTGTACTATGAATGCGAGAACTAAATTTGCTGTTTTCACTTTCATTACAAATGTGCTTTTACGGATGGGAAGGTAGGTGCCTAAACGATCACGTGCTCAGATCTATGGATGATTTCGAAATAGTGTATCATTACGAATTTGAATGAAGGTTACATTTTTCTATACTTAATAACATTTCAACGTGTCTTATTGCACTTAATCGAAAAAAAACATCTGCACTTTTCTCTGAATTACAAAGGTTCATCCTTCCTTCCAGGACTCGAACCTGGCATCTTTGGTATACTGTTTCCGAAGATACCCGAAGTTGGACTTAGATAATTTTCAGATGAAAATTGCAGTAATCAATGCGGTCATCCTTTTTGGTATAGGGTGTGCATGTCAGAATTCATATTTTCTCTTTCTGGTAATAACATGAATAGTGTTTCAACACAGAACAAATTTATAACCGTTTTTCATCCTGTGGAAAACATTAATTATCCTCTGTTTTTTCTTACATATTCCATATTTATTACTTGTCATTTGTTCTTTTGGCCAGCAAGCAGTAACAATTTGACAGTTTTCCATCCTGTGTGTAATATCCTCGATTTGTTTATATTTGTTTGATATCTGTTATTTATTATTCCATTTTAAACAAAATCTTCTGTCCAAATAACGTACCATTGTTACCCGGAGTATCTATACATAATTACAGGATGCAGGTGAATCTTTGTATAATTCAAGAGATTGTACGTGTGAATGTTTTTAACGTTCCAATTTTCAAAGTAGTATCTATTAATAATTCCATATGCCATTTCGATAATCTCACTTTTAAAAATAATGTAATATGTTTTTCCAAGGAAAAATATTAAGGAGTGCAATGACTTGAACGTACCTAATAATTGACATGATTACTTTATCTGATAAAAAATGTTAGCTCATATACTGATTGGGCTATTCTAAGTAATATCATTACCCTGGCTTTAACCTCCACATTCTTCAAGTTCAATCCTATATCTTTAATATGAAAGTATAAATTATTTCTGTTAGTTTTCAGAATCCGACTTTTGTAAAGAAAATATTCTATGTACATATTTATTTCAGCTATCACCTTTTGGGATATCGGATTCTTTTTTTAGAAATAAGTAAACTTACTGATTATATAATACTTTACGAATCGAGCTCTAGAGATGAGGTCCTTAAAACAATATTGATATTTGGTGGGCGCTCTAACTAGATGTTTCTTATTAATTTGATCTGTTTCGTTCATATCTCGTTTCCAATCTATGCCAAAGATTCTGATCGTTTCAACTACAGCTGCCATAAAAAATAGCATGTTCTGGTAGGTTAAGGTAATGCGAATTTTTTTTGTTCGTTTAATTTTATTCCTGTCTCTGAAAACGATTTCATTAAACTAAATATGTGATTAATCTTCTCCTTTGACTCTACAATGCATGGAATATCATCAACATATCCTATTACTTTAAAAAGAGTATAAAAAACTATTCTCTTTAAAGTATTCATTATTCTATATATTGAAAGTGCGGAGAGAGAACACCATTGAGAAATGCATAGTTTTAATTTGATTTAATGTAATAGTCTTCGGTTCACCTGTAGTTTCATAGTACGATTTCATAAAATCGTTTGTATTATGTTAACAAAGGTTGTTGGTATGTTTAAGTTTCGCAAAACCCTATATAAAAATTGGTGTTTTAGAGAATCGAAGGCATATGCGAAGTCAAGACTAAGAACCCCAAAGCTATAGTCTGGGAACTGGTTTGCGAAATACAAGGCTTCCCTAATTTGCAATAGCATAGCGGCGGAGTTTAGCGATCCGGTCGTCCCACTTTGATTCTTGTTGTTTAGAGCAGGTAATAAATTCGCTATTATATTGTTTAGAAATTTAGTCATCTTTTGTATTCCCAATTATACAGTGATATCATTCTTTACTGGTTTCTGGAAACAATATTAGTTAGTTGTTATTTCCAGGAGAATATCAATAGATGTTGAAGATTGCTTGTCTAATATTAGAGAGTTCAAACTTTTGATGTAAATTATGATTAACCAAGGACCAATCATTTTCCTCTTTTTTTATAAAATTGTGACGATTGGCAATCCAAGCATCGAACAGCCTCGATTTTTAAATCATCTATACCTTTTTCAACCTTTAACTGAGTGGTACTTTTAGCAAATAATTGAAACTGTTCCATGGTAGCACATAATATTTTTATATTGATGTTATTTTCATTGAAAGAATGCGTAGATTCTTTATCCTACATTTCTTTATAATACTCATTCTGGAGATTATTGTTGACAAATTCGTTTAAGAATTTATAATAACTTTCCTTTCTTCAAAGATATGAATAAACTTAGACTATTCCTCCATCTCTATTTGTTTTAATCCAGTGCGGACATGCAAACACCGAACTCTACATTTAGTGTGTTTCCAAACGAGAACTTCTATTTTCGTAACATTTACAATGGTTTGGGGGAAGGGGGCGGAAACTCAACTAGTTGCCTATAATACTCTTGTAGGAGCTAATAATAATATTGTAATTGTATCCTTTGAAATCTCCCTTTTTCTTTTACATTGTTTTTGATATGAACAATTATTAACTTTTTTTTTTACTGTTGCTGCAACGAAAAAAACTAATTGTTTTCTATCACCTTGTTTATAAAAGTCAAAAATAGGAGTTTCGTATTCTTCGTCTTCTAAATGGAATTATTTATCTTCCATTGTAAGTTACGTTTTAGATGAGTTGGGAAAGTGCTATTAAACGACACAGTTGCGGTAGAGTGATCTGAAATTTCTAATTTGTTAATGAAATTAGGCAACAATATAAATAATTTCCTTCAATCAGAAAAAGTTCATTAATTGACTAGATTCACGCATGCTTTTAATCGAGCGATATGTATGTGAAGAAAATATATTTCTAAATCCTGAGTAATTTACAAACAGATGATAATCAAAGTAAAACAAATATATAAATTATGTTATAGCTGTATATTAATAGTAGTTTATGTGTACTATAAGTTAATTATATTTCTATTTAAAAATCAGAAAAAGATAAAACAACAAAAAGAGAGATATAATAAAATTGTCATATATCGTAATAAAGTGAAAGGAAATGGAAAAAGTGATAGATCGCAGGACTTCCACCCGTAGGTCCATGGATTCGATTCAAGTGTAGGGAAACATTTTTGGTCGAAAATCATGAAGAATGCCAGCTCTTCCAGTGACGCTAACTCAGAAACGAGTGTGTTAACGGCACTCACATGTAAACAAATAATTTCGTATCTAGCGAACTATAAGCCTGATTTTTATACTTGAATTTGCATTTGAAAGTTCTTTCTCATACTAAGGCACAGAAAAAATGGGTCGGTAGGACCTCACTGGAACCACCTAGATAGATTTTTAAAAAAATGAGATTTCACATTTCTGATTATAGCACTGACTGCAGACCATATAGGCAGCCAAAACTTGCGGAATCGAAATCGACGCTTCAATATATTTCAAACGGTGTATCCCACGTCAAAATCGGTGAAGAGGTTAAAAAGTTATGAGTTATTATAGCCGAATCACAGATGATCGAAAGGTGTTTCTGTAATTCTGTGTGTCTTTTGATATAGCCCCAAATGTTTGGTACCAGGTGGTTTTTGGGGGTCAATTGCCGGCTCCAACAAGTTGGGGGAAATCGAATCTTATTTTTATGATATGAGTTATGGTTTTCGAGATACGGAGCCTACCATGGACCAAAATCGATCTTTTGTATGAAGACTACCTTTAGTTCAGAATGGTTCGTGGTGTCTTCCAATCTTACTAGGTTAATTAAACTTATTTCCCGACGTCATAGAATGTTGAAATTTTGCAGAACGATGTAAGTCGGGTGACAACACAATATTTCATTGTTACTTTTTTATATTTATATACTTTTAAAGCATATTTTAATATTTGTCCTACTTACTTCTTTATCCTAAAATACTTTCTGTGTTGCTCTTGGGTTTCACTGGGTGCAGAAGATGTTAGGATTTGGGTTACAGAAAACTGGCTTAAGGAAACGTATCCGAACACCGATACAACTCGAAAAAAAACTTATCCTTTTCTTAAACAAATCGTAGTCATTATCATGATCAAATTCAGCCGTTTTCTATCCACTGCTGGATGAAGGCATCCTCTGTTTCTTTCCACTTATCTCGGTTTGCTGCATTTCTAATCCATGTAGTTCCTGAAGAACGCTTGAATTCATCTACCTATCTTGCATTTGGATGTCGTCTCGGTCGTCTAGTTTCCCTGAGAATTCAATGTAGTACTTTTGTCGTCCATCCTCCAACTATTCGTCTACTTATGGGATTGGCCAATCTCCATTTCATCTTTTCCGCAATCATGATTATATCTTCTGCCTTTGTTTGTGAGCGAATCCTTTCATTAGTCTTCCTGTCCCTCTTAGTTGTTCCGAGTATACATCTCTCCATTACTCTTTGTGGGACTTTTAAGCTTTGAGTCGTTTGCGCATTCAATATCCAAGTTTCACAGCCGTACATCATCACAGGTAAGACACATTGATAATAAAATTTACGCTTTATACATATTGGTAGTTTGCTTTGGAAAATTAAGTGTAGTCTTCTAAAGGAGCTCCAGGCCATTTTACATCTGCTATTTATTTCATCAGTCAACTTTTCATTTGATGTTTGGAGCTGATCTAGGTAAACATAATCATCAAATATGTCTATTGTATCTCCTCTATTTTTTGTCCTTTTCTGCAGCACATTGATTGTACATTACTTTTCTTTTAACTTAAATTACTTTTAAGGCCTATTTTTGAACTCACATTACTTAGTTCTTCCATTCTGGTTTGTAGTTCTTCTGCACTTGAAGCAAACAATATTATATCATCAGTGAATCGTAGATGATGAAGATATCGCCATTGATTTTTATTGAGACTTCATCCCAGTTTAAATTTTTAGAACACTCGAGAACCGCAGAAAACAGTCTTGAAGATATTCAATCTTCTTGACTTACCACTTTTCCAACATTAAATTTTCCACTTTCTTGAAGTAGTCTTATGGCAGATGTAGCAGTCGAGTAAATGCTTTGCAGTAACTTTGATGATGTATGCACTTTTGATGCCTTGATGTTCAAGCGATTTACTGTACTGCTGCTAAGGAGAGCGAATCGAAGGCTGTTTCAAAATCTATGAATCCAAGACATAGTGGAAGTTCATATGCATTAGTCCTATACATAACTTCATTCATTGCTTGTCCACTGTGATAAATCCACGACGAAATAGAGCTTATTCTCTTATCTTGTTAAAATCCAAGTTTCTTTCAATACGATTCAAAATAATTGGTGAAGATTTTGTATAGAAATGACTGTTAACTAATTGTCTGTAATTTTCGAATCGTTCTTTGTCCCTTTTTTGTACAACAAAATGATAACAGCATTATTATAACTTGATATATATCTCTCTCTCTATCAGGCACGTTGAGAATAATTTGGCAAGTTCCGCTTTCATCTTTTCACCTCCCCATTTAAACATATCTCATGTGAGTCCATCTTCTCCTGGCGATTTTCCTTTTATCGTCCCTCAAATTACGTTATCCACTTCTTCCTTCATTACGTCTGAGATTTCTACATAATTTCCTCCTTAGGCTTCATTCTCTAGTTCTTCATCGGAGTAGTACAATTCTCTGTAGAAATGTTCAAATATTTTTTTTATAATATCTTCCTTACTACGTGTTAAGGTCCCGTCTGGTTTCTGGACTGCAATTATTTGCTTTTTCCTCATCATGAGTTATTGTTTGGTTTTCTTCCGTCCCTTGTTTTACTCGATTGAATTTCTAATAAGATGCTTGTTGTGTCTACGTAAATTCTCTCTTATTTTCTTCATTATGGTTTTATTCAGTTCTATGTACTCAATACATCTATCTATATTTCCTCTTCTTTCATTTCCTTTCTTTTCTTCATCAAGAGTTTCCAATCTTCAGAGATTTTGCTCTCTTTTCTCTTTTTGATACCTGCTATTTCTATGGCTGTGTCTCTTATTATCTCAATTAGTATTTCATTTCCGCTATTGGTGTCTTTTTACGTTTTAACTCTTTCAATGCACTGAATCTGTTGCTTATTAGTTCTATCTCGAATGTCTATCAGAATTTGCATAGATCTTCCGGAAATAAAACTGGCGGTTTTCCTCTGATAAGCTTCTTTCTCTCAAGCCTAGTATTTAGTTTTAGCTTACATCTCACCATTCTATCATCACTTGAGATATTGAAACAGTTCAGAACAGACACGTCCTGCAGAATCTCCCCTGTAATTCTACAAAGCCTAACCTATATTGTTTTCAATTCCATTGGGGACTTTCCATGTAAACTTCCTCTGAGGCGGATTATTGAAAAATGTATTTAGAAAGAACAGTTTGATGGCTTCTGAAAATTCCACCTGCTTCCTTCCGCTCTTTTTTTTTTGCCAAATCCAAAATTTCTCACTTTCGTGTCACTTTTCTGCTTAGTTCTATCGGTCGAGAGATATATCACGCGAATTACTTCATTCTGTATATGCGTAATAAAAATAAATGTTTTTAGTTTCAAGGAATAGGGCGAGAACCTAGAACCACGAAGTAATTTATTAAAAGCAATATTATGTTTGAAGTAAAAGGTTGTTTCGTTTCCAACAATTTTTTTTTGTTTCGAAGTTCATTTAAGAAATAAGGAGACAGATGCAGACAAATATCATAATTCATCGACAGAACAGAATATTAAGGATTACACAGTCTTTAGTCAATGTACAAGTATACTTTGCAGATCCAAAGTTAACTTAGGCTAGCATTACAATGATCATCTCCACATAGCATTTTAAAGTCCACCTTGCTCAGCTGGACGAAGTACGAAAAACCACAGCAAAAACGAAGATCAACTCGATTGTGATTGTTGCTCTGTAGGAACACGCTTCACAGAGAAGTGAACAGTATTCGTCAGTATTCGTGACTGGAATAACGCAATCGAGTTTGACATAAAAGACATGACATTTGATACTTTGCTATGAAATGTTATGAACTGTTATTAATAGATCGTTCGTTAGCACTCCAACTGCTCTTCCACTGTTAGTGACAATAGGCTTGGTGCTGCCGACCGAACTCAGCTCCGTTATACTTGGCTCTCGAATATTGAACTTCAAATCATGTGACTACGTCTCTTCTCTATCTGTCTTTGATCTCCAAGAACTCTACTTGTGTCGCATCTAACAGTTTAGACTATTTCTGCATTCTCTATCTCCTCCTCTGTTCAAGTGAGTTGGAAACTAATTAATTGCAAGCTCTTTGACTATGTTTTTTCTCTCTTGTGTATAGTGACGCTATATTTAGTGGTATTTGGTTAACTTTAATATCTAGCGTTCGTGCTCAACATCTATATCTTTAACATATGATTTAAAGAATTAAACTTAGTTCTATACACAGTCCAATTCCCGATTTTCATTTGGGTGTTAGATGAATATCCTCTCCTAGAACATAACAGCATTACAGGTCTCTACTACCTTGAATGCTCCTTGCCCCCTTAATTCATGCTTGTTGCCCCCGCATAAATAGCTGTTCTACGCACTTGGCTAAAAGAAGGTAAGTTATTGCTCAGTCTCGGATGCTCTAGCCTAGACAATTGCTATTAATATTACACCCAGTAGCATTTTTTTTTGCCAAGGCGTTACTTCTTTCGCATTGAGGTCTTCCACCAAATTTTTGTAATGCGATTTGCTACTACCCAATATTTTCTGTATCTCCTCCGGATGTGACGTTGTTGGAACATATACTTGTATAACGTCCATACTGTATCTCTTGTTTATCTGTATTGCTACTTGTGCGTTTCTATCAGAAATTCCTTCTAAAAAGGTAAAAAATAATTTTGTTTATGCATGACTAAAAAGAAAACTTGGGGCGAACCACTTGAAGGAAGTGACTGTATATGAGACTGCGCCACATTTTATTCTTTCCAGTCATGCATAAACATTTTTTTAACATTTAGTACAATTTTGTTCATGATAAGTATGTATTAATTTTTTTTATTATTTTTTAAATAGGCAGCCTTATAAAATAAAGTGTATCAGTACAAAAAAACCTTCTGGGTAAAGGGAAGACTGACGCAAGAATTCTTTTCAGAAAAGAAGTGATATCCATTTTGCAAGTGAGTTTCTTTGTGTCACTATGGCGGAAGGATACTAATTTTCTTACTTCTTTTTTTGCAAAGGAAAAAACTTTTGCCATAGTGACAAAAAAAATCACTTGCAAAATTGATATAACTTCTTTTGTGAGTAGAATTCTTGAGTCACTTTTCCCTTTATACCAAAGGATTTTTTGCACTGATAATATATTCATCAAAACATGAATAATTAAGTAAAATTATTTCATTAAAATAAACATCTTGTATATGTAATTATACAATAATTTCGGGCAGTAAGAAATTTGTATGTTTAAAATATAACATCTGAGAGGTGGTGGGTGTTGATAGAACGTTATATATTATATGTTAATGTTAAATACAAATTGAGTAAAAAGTGTAATAGCAGTAAATAAGTGTGTGTAGTGTATTTGTCTGCAGCTACTTGTCATACGGAAGTAACTTCTTAAGACGTACTCGGGTCGCTAAGTAGGATCCGTATTATTTCGCGGCAAAGGTACCACATTATACAACAGGATGGAATATAAGCGTACGAAGGCCAACAGTGTCAGTTGGAAGTAGCAAGGTCGAATCGCGCTAAGAAGGGTGTGTATTTTTCTATTTCTGATTTTCGAATGAATTACAGTGTATACGGTACACGTAGTGACGAAATTGAATGTCCTTAGTGCAAACCGCATAAAAATGCGATTGTCAACGCCTATCAGATAGTCTACCCAACTTGTGCTTTTTATCATATATTTTTTTTAGGTAAAAGCTTACTCTGTCTTTTCTTTCCTTCCCTACTGTGAAACTAAAATCAGCAGTAAACTTATGAACTTAATTTCTCGGTACGTACATAAATTCGTACCGATGGAATGAAAGAAAATGTGGAAGAAAAGGCATGAAAAACTGGGTAAAGCATAGAAATTGAAACACAGAAAGAAAAGAAATGAAACGATGGATGCCGTAACACAGAGTCATAAAGAGGACCTTATATGAAGAGAAAGAGAGAGAGTGAAAGAGAAAGTAAGAAAGAAAGAAAAATAAAGAGGGGGGAATTTCAGCAAGGGAAATGTATCTAAGGAAATGAGGGGTTAAAAATAAATACTTACGTGCTCCCAGAAATTTTACATGACATGTTTATAGAATCTTGAATCTTGTATAATTAATTAAGATAGGGAGGCGAATGACTTCGAAACTCATTGGCTACTTTCAAAATTCGGTCTCTGTCTCTTTCTTGGTGCTCCAGTTTAAATGTCGAGCAGTGTATATTTGAAGCAAAATTGAGAACTTGAAGTAAATAAGACTAATTGAAATTTGTAAGAATTGCGTTTATACACGAAATAAGAATGTATGTTGTTAGACCTATAACATAAATAAGAATTTAAGTACAAAACACATTGCTAAGTCTTTCCATTGCATGTTTATATGTCGTGGCACGCATTGTTTAAATGTATATACAAATTTAGAAAGCTGCTTTTTCTGGTAAGTTGGAAAATGGCACTTTGTGTCTTATTTACTTCAAGCATTCTATTTATAGAAGCTTGCTAAGAATAGTTATTTTTAAAGTTGCATTAAAGCATTTACAAAATAGTTTAAACTATCGACAGTTATATGTCCACTTATCATTTGCCACGGGGAGATCGGGACGTTAACGCAGTCGCTTTCAAATGCATGGTCATGAGTTCAATGCTCGAAGGTGTCCATTGAACATAGTTGTTCTGAACCCACTTTACCAAAAACGGTAGATTGCGTCCTTAGAGACTTACCATCTCGTTTATGATCAATAACGAGTGAATCAATCCCAGCTTTTTAAAAGAAGATATCCCTAAAAGAAAACACACCATTCGTTAATATCAATTTAGGAAACAGAAGGATCATAAGAGATTGATTAAAATATGCAGCATGTGTCATGAAGTTTGGTATAGCTTACCATACGTGGCAGAAGACGGGCGTTACGTGCAATATGTGAGTCATTTTGTTGTCTTCTATAACTGTTATTTCGACCCGCTTGACGCTAAAACATATCTATAAAACATTTCGATCTCCTTGTATTCATGAAAAGTTTTTCCCTTAATTGTCTTTTGAACTATTCTCTTTCTTGTTTATTGACGAATAGTCCTTAGAATCTAAAGGACATGAATTACAAGAAGCCTCTCGAAAGGTAGTTGCAGCGCTGCATTCAATTCATACTTCAGAGACTATCGCCTCATCCTACACCTTTACCATAACGTTATTCATTAGAGAGACGAAATATTAACACTACAATAGATGGAATTGAAGAAACAATGTATGGAACTTTGTTTAAAGAGAAATGCAAAGAAATTCCAAACATCTGTAGGCCCTTCTTTCAAAGAGTGCTTCAATTATCTACAGAGAAGATTCACATCATTTCAAATTGCAACATGATTTCCTCTACACGAACGTCGAAGCTTATAATCACACAATCTAGTGTCTGAGAACACGGGAAGCAAAGTCAAATTCAATTGTTTTCTTTGATTATATCCAGGGAGATTTTCACCTTTCAGTTCTTCGTTGACCATCAGTTATGTCATGAAGAACGGTATTTCTTCGAGTAACGCTGACAAATGAGTTTGTTAGTGGCACTCCAACGTATACAGCTAGTTTCGGATCTAGCGAACTATAAGTCCGATGTTGACTTCTTGAACTTGCATTTGAAAGCTATTTGCCATACCAGGACAGAAAAAAAATGCGTCGGTAGGACCTCCCTGTGACCCCCTAGGACGGTGTGGAAAAAAACAAAGGTTGACATTGCTGATGATGTGATTGTCCATAGGCCATATAGGCAGCCGAAACTTGCAGAATCGTAATCTACGTTTAAATTACTTTCAAATGGTGTATCACACGTCAAAATCGGTGAAGGGGTTCAAAATTTACGACTTTTTTATTCGAATCACAGAATTTTAACAAACGATAGAAAAGTGTGTCTGTCATTCTGTCTATCTTTTTCTTATAACTCCAAATGGATGGTACTGGTGTGTGTGTGTGGGTGGGTGGGTGGGGGTTGTTGGTCAATTGAGGGCCCCAACGAGTTGGAGTAAATAGAAGTTTAGATATTTATAGGAGTTACCGTTTTCGAGATCCGGAGCCTACCATGGTCCAAAATCAAACTTTTGTTTGATGACTGTGCACTTTTCCTTAACGGACAGCCTTACAAAATAAGTTATATCACTAACTTTTTTGCGGTAAAAAGAAAAGTGAAACAAGAATTCTACTCACAAAAGAAGTGATATATATTTTGCGAGTGATATTCTTCATGTTACTATGAGGGAAGGAAGGATACTAAATATCTTTATTAAAAATTAAACACTTCTGCCATAGTGACACAAACAAATTCACTCGCAAAAGTTGATATCACTTCTTTTATGAGTAGAATTCTTGCATTGCTCTTCCCTTTACCCCAAAAAGGTTTTAATACTGATTACCTTTATACAACTAATAATTATTTTATAACCTAAGATTACAACGTGTTAATTTCAAACACTCTTAAGCAATATTTTCCTTTGAGGGCCATATCTTTTTTATTTAAAGTCATATTTCTGTAATTTTAGATCTATTGTGCATACTATCTTCTTTGAGATGGTGTAGAAACCTCAGTGATATCAATTACTATTCCAAGTATACGATATGAGTTAAATTGTTGTCTATGACCTCGAAAGAATGTGAAAGCTCGTTCTGATTATCAACTCTATTGATAACATTTCTTAATAATATTTCATGGTAAAAGATGAATCATGATGAATCATAGCTGAAGGTCTAGGAATACCTTGGTGAAAATAACATTTGAACAATATATTAGATACTACGTATTGTTGCTAACCTACAAGAAATGTCTCTTCAAGAATCAACCGATTATCAAAGTAGCAGCCTGCTAAACTTTTTTTTTTTTATTTTTTTTGTCTTATTCTATACCTATTTAAAGCCATGTGATCTTGAAATAAATTCGGGGCCCTCTTGCAAGTTTGATCACTCACACACTTGCTGAACAAACAGCGATTGATCCTTTCCTGTTTCCGTAATCGTTTACAATTCAATATTGCAGAAGAATCTTTGCTATGATATGCCGTTAAACAACTCATTAGTTTCTATAAAAGCAAACTTTATTCTAGTTCCAAACGCGGAAATTATAAAGAAATTAAAAATTCTTTAGAAATCTTAGTTTCGAAATTATAAGCGTGGTGATAAAATATGGAGACCACAGGCAGAGAATGTGTTTTGTACATCTTGTTTCGCAAATTGGGAGGATAGTTGCACCATTATGTTTTTGAAGGGTCTTTTTAACAAATAATCATGCAAGATGAAATTATGCATTGTCCACCTGTTGGAAGCAAATTCTTATTTGATATGCAGGTTTACGTAATGTTTATGATGAATTTTAAACCCCAATAAAATGGGATTAGGTCAGAACCCATAACGGTCGGAAACCCCCAAAGTGAAAATGGTCATAACCCCCATACAAACGGTCAGATTCCCCAAAAAACCGCCAAAAAACCCAAACCGCTAAGTGCTCAGAACCCCAACGGTCAGAAACCTCAAAACTAAAAACGGTCAGAACCCCCACACAAATGGTCAGAATCCCCACACAAACGGTCAGAATCCCCAAATGTGAAAATCGTCAGAACCCCCACACAATTGTCAGAACGCCCACCACACGGTTAGAACCCCCACACACATGGTCAGAACCCCCATACACATGGTCAGAAACCCCACACACATGGTCAGAAACCCCCACACAACGGTCAGAAACCCCACACGCAGTAACCCCACACAAACGGCCAGAAACCGCACACAAACGGTCAGAATCCCCACACGCAGAAACGGTCAAAAATCCCACGCAAACAGTCAGAAAACCCAAACTTGAAGAATCCCCGCACAAACGGTCAGAAACCCAAAACAGAAAAAAAGTCTCAACCTCCACAAACGGTCAGAATCCCCACACAAACGTCAACAACCTCGAGCTCCAAATTGGTCAGAATTTCCCTATAAAACACAATTTTTGAAGAAAAAAAAAATGTGTACGCTTCTAACGTTCAATACCGAGCATTTTACACTCTATATATACTATCAAAACAATTTTAATTTTGAAAAAAATATTTTTTTTTAAGGATTCGGCCCTGGTCATACTCAAGGTACCACCCTAGCGATTTCCTAGTGTGACTGGTGGTAGCCAGGAAAAATTTCACTCTTGATAGCCTGCATCGGGAATCACACCCAGGTCATCTTGATCTACCGACTGTTCTATATTGTCCAAATATGGTCTATGGAAGTAGAGAGGTATGGAATGAGAACAGTGAAGAAATATGTGATGCATAACATTTTTGTGGTGCTAACCATCCTGCCTCTGTCAACATTGGTAGCAGAATGAATGACAAACAGATGTAACTATAAATGGTTTTTAATATATAGCTTGCCTAAAACTCTAATCACTGTTTCGATAATGTCAATAAACATCTATGGCTCATTATACTCTATAAATCATGAGGTTTGGATAAGTTTAAAAAAAATATCTGAATTTTGATAAGTTTCCTTTGGGAAAGCGTAAATGATATAAGAAAACTTGTAATCCTTTAAATAAACATAAATAAGGGTAATCTCAAATAATTTGTTCTGGTTTAATTTTTCGTAGTCTCTCCCTATGGATTTAGTAGGGAAAAACTATTAAAATTATCCAAATCCAAAAGTGTTTTTTCAGCAAGATAATGATGAAATTTTAACGTGAGTTCTGAACTAAGGATGTTCAAATAGAATATATGCGATTTCGCCAAGAGCATAAAACCATACGTCACAGCTTAGTCCCGCCCAGTTATCCCGCTTACTCCAATCAAAAACATTTTTTCCGGCTAACAAATATGGCAGCAAGCTCTTCTAACCAATCAGGTGTGTCCAGGGTTGTATTTCAGTTTCATTTTTTGGCCTGGCCCACTGCTTGGAAGGGGTACATTTTGGGGGCAGTATAACGTGTCATTACAGAATAATAATAATAATGATGATAGTAATAATAATAATAATAATAATAATATTAATTATTATTATTATTATTATTATTATTATTATTATTATTATTATTATTATTATTATTATTATTATTATTATTTTCCTCCGTTCGGCTAGGCGTTTGGAAGCATTTGAGTTTTGACCTCCCCATGCGAGGCCAGTCCAGGGCCGAAATCCACACTTGTACACTTTAGCTTCCCCAGAAATTATGCTCTGACCCTAGCAGTAGTTTAAACCCACTTACAAATGAGTAGCTTACTCTTCGTGCCTTGTTTTTCACATCTGTCAATGGACTTGACACTAGAATTGCATTCTGGACACCACTCAGCAACAGACATCACACCAAGGGGCCATGTGACCGAAATCTAGAAAGAGGCTATAAAACTATTCCAATATGGTTATTATGATTTTTAGCAAACTAAATATCTAGTAAGATGAGTAAATTTTATACTTACCCTTTTTCTTTTTAGTTGTAACTGATAAGTTTTTCCATTACATATTGTTCCATAAGCTTTTTTATTTTTATTTCGAGGACCTTTTAGCTGGAAATAAATTTCTGCAGCAGCATTTTTTATCATCTTCTAGAGTAAATTTTGACGTTACGACTTCCCTCTCGTTATATACAGGCAAAATAACACTGACAAAACATTTCCACGTGATTCTTAATATGAAAATAAAAAGAGGATAAAATGTTTCATTTCAACAATATAGACTTCCGAAAGCGTGAGAAAATGAGTTTTAGAGCTTGGGGTTTCTGACCGTTTGCGTGTGGGTCTCACTGCTCGTGTAGGGTTTCTGGCCGTCTTCAAGTTTGGGTTTTCTGACCGTTTGCGTGTGGGTCTCACTGCTCGTGTAGGGTTTCTGGCCGTCTTCAAGTTTGGGTTTTCTGACCGTTTGCGTGGGAGTTTAGACCGTTTCGGCGTTTGGGGATTCTGACCGTTTGTGTGGGCGTTCTGTCCATTTGTGTGGGGGTTCTGTCCATTTTCACATTTGCGGGGTCTGACCATTTGTGTGTGATGTTTCTGACCGTTGTGTGGGGTTTCTGACCATGATGTGGAGTTTCTGACCGTACGGTGGGCGTTCTGACCATTTGTGTGGGGGTTCTGACCGTTTTCGCATTTGGGAATTCTGACCGTTTTTAGTTTTGGGTTTTCTCAACGTTGGTGGATCTGGCCATTTTTGTGCTTTGGATTTTTGGCGGTTTTGTGGGGATTCTGATCGTTTGTGTGGGGTTTTAACCGTTTTTACTTTTGGGGTTTCTGACCGTAAGGGATTCTGACCTAGACCCAATAAAAGATACAATTCAACATTCTTCCCTGCGGTCTTGATCTATTTTACGCTCTTGGTTTGGAAAACTGTAATCATTTTCATCAAGTGATTAATTTTATTTTCGTGTATAGCAGTAATGAATTGTTCTATCAGAGCAGAAAAGGCTACGATGTGCCTTATTCTTTTAGCCAAACATAAAAATAGACAAGTGATTATTATTTTATAATGATCTCTGTTGAAGGATATGAAATATGTCTATACATTTCAATGAGTGCAATTTATTTTCTTCGCTGATAATGCTGGGACAGTAAGAAATACGTGTGTTAGTGTTGATGAAATATCTGGTACATTTGTAATCTACTAACTGTGATATTCAAAATTTATTTAACATTAGTAGGGGAAAAGAAAAAAATATTACTTGAAAATGGTACTTGTTTGCTAATTAAAACTTGTTCATTTTAAATCTTGTTAGAAAAACCGAAAAAAATGTATTCTTGCTTAAAGTTAAAAATCTAATTTATCTATGGTTTTGAGAAATGGCTTGACAACAATTTCAACAACGGAAACGCAAATATAGAATTATTCACGAAAGCAGTAATTAATGTTTCAGTGCTTAAAGAAACATAACAAAATTATTTCATAAAAAGTTAAACGTAAAATATCAATCTGTCACTATTTGCTACGATTTATACTTGTTAGAAATCTCCTACATTTGTATGTTATAAATATGTTCCATAAAAAGTTATAATATTAAGAGTCTAGAGATCATTCGCTAAGAAATCATGTATAGATAGCTCCTAAAATTAGGAAATGATAAACTAAAACTTTAAAAATAATATATTGCCAGGAAGGTTTTATAAACATATTTATTAATAGAATGTAAACAGGTAACATTTTACATGTAATCTTTAACATTTATATGTGCGAAAGAAAAAAGAAAATATACTGTATAGGATACTAAAGAAAAACAAAAATAAATGTTTCACAAAACTAACGGAATTCCACTATTTTCAAGAAACACATTGTAATTTTGGTCTGTAGAATGTAATAGAACTTAAACAAGTAAAAGCAACTTATGTGTACAAACAAAAACAATACAAAAAAACTATTAAGCATAGTATAATAAAAAAAATCACATAGATAACGAAAAAACATTTCATAAAATACTGCAATTTTGGTCTGTAGAATGTAATACAATATGAAATGATAATATGTTATATTCAATACTCCTTAACGATTAGGTGCAAAAAGATTATATTTTCACAAAATAGTGTAATTTTAAATTGATAGAATATTAAAAGAGAACATTTCAGTTTTAATAACCTTTAACAATTATGTGTAGAAGAATAAACAACACATTTATTGAATTCAGTGCCTAATAAGAACAGGAATAAATCTTTGACATAGGTAACGAAATTACACTATTTTCACACAATATTGTAATTTTGGTATGTGTAACGTAATAGAGTATAGAAAGATAAAATTGGTTTTAATAGCCTTTAACAGTTACGTGTAGAAGCATAAACAATACATTTATTGTATTCAGTACAGAATAACAACAAGAATAGTTGCCATATTTATGAATAACCCCCAAGAGTGAGTGGCTCCCACGGGCATTGAAATTATATACTCCTGTTAGCCACCCACCTCTTGGGAGTGATTCATAAATATGGCCCTAGGTCTTTGACATAGTTAACGAAATTACACTATACTGACATAATAATGTAAATTTGGATGTAGAATGTAAGAGAATGTAAAAATGATTTTAGTTTCAATTGTTTTAACAGTTATGTGTAGTAACATGAACAACATATTTATTGTATTTAGTACATAATAACAACAAGAAAAGATCTTTGACATAGTTAACGAAATTACAATATTCTCACCCAATACTGTAATTTTGTTATGTAGAATGTAATAGAATGTGAAAATATATTATTTTAGTTTTAATAGTCTTTAACAGTTATGTGTAGAAGCATAAACAAAACATTTATTGTATTTAGTACAGAATAACAACAGGAATAAATCATTGACACAGTTAACGAAATTAAACTATTTTCACACAATAGTGTAATTTAGGTATGTAGAATGTAATAAGGTATAAATAAATAAAACTTATTTTTAAAAGTTTAACAGTTTAACAGTTTTGTGTAGAAGCAAAAGCAATGCATTTTTGTATTCAGTACACAATAGCAATAACTTTAATTGTTTGGCATAGTTAATAAAATTACACTATTTTCACAAAATAGTGTAGTTTTTAGGCTGCAGAATGAAATAGAATATAAAAAAGATATTATTTATGTTTTATAGTTTATAACAGATATGTGTAGAAGCATAAATAACACATTGATTGTATTCAGTAGAGAGTAACAAAAAGAATAGATCTTTGACATAGTTAACGAAATTACGCTATTTTCACACAATAGTGTAATTTAATATGTGGAACGTAATAGGGTATGAAACGATAAAATTTAGTTTTAATAGACTTTAGAAGTTACATGTAGAAGCATAAACAACATATTTATTGTATTGAGTACAGAATGACAACAATATTAAATCTTCGACATAGTTAATAAAATTACACTATTTTCAAACAATAGTGTACTTTGGTATTTGTAATGTAAAATAGTATACAACGATAAAATTTAGTTTTAATAGCCTTTAACAGTTACGTGTAGGAGTATAAACAACATATTGATTGTATTCAGTACAGAATAACAACAAGAATAGATTGTTATGACCACAGATGTTATAAATCTGTGTTTCAAACATATTTTTATATATATTATGGTATTAATGGATTAATTTAAACATTATTCAACTTTATAATTGTGTTATACATTGATTAATGTAAGTTTCAAGTTATTTTGCACGTTACGTAGCCATTTCAAGTGAATGAACAACTTTAATGTAGTTTATAAAATGACTTCATTTTTGCGTCAGTGTAGGAAGCAACTTGTGATGTTTAGAGCAAAAGCCCAGGAGGACGACAGATGGCGTTACGATCGGATTGTGCATAAAACAGATAGTTTAACGATGTTATTTAAACAATATGAACTTAATTCAATTACGAAAATGTTTTTTAAATAATAATGGAATAAGTGTTTATAAAAGAGAAAATGACCTGCATGTTCTTATTAATATAATCTTTAGATTAAATAGCATAAATGCAAATGGTTGTAAACCTATGTAGTGTATATAATGATTGCAGGGTTTAGTACAACAGAACATAAGAGCAGAGGAGCTTTATTAAAGTATTTTAATCCTCTCATGTTTGGTTTTCATCAAGCTTTAACGCTATATTGTGGTTTAAGACCCTTTTTAGCGTTTATTTTAACTCCAGTTGATATTTTACGTAAAGCTAGTCGTAGCCCCTATGAGTAGGAAAAATTCAGAGAGTGGGCACCCTAGTTTTTATCTTTGGAGTAGAAGCGTCGTGAAGTTGATTATTTATAGGTATACGGAACTCATCACTTTCCAAAGATCCCAGAAAACCTAATTCTAGAGTCCCTGAAATAAAATATAAAATTAAACATACGTAACGAAATTATGTTAGTTTCCGACAATAGTGTAATTTTGGTATGTGGAACGTAAAAGAGCATACAACGATAAAATTTAATTTTAATAGCCTTTAACAGTTACGTGTAGAAGCACAAACAACACATTTATTGTATTCAGTACAGAACAACATCAAAAACAAACCTTTGACATAGTTAACGAAATTACACTATTATCACACAATATTGTAATTTTGGTATGTGGAACGTAATATAGTATAAAACTGTAACATTTAGTTTTAATATTCTTTAACAGTTACGTGTAGAAGCATAAACAACAAATGTATTGTATTCAGTACAGTATAACAACAAGAATAAATCTTCGACATAGTTAACGAGGAGTTAACGAAATTACACTATTTTCACACAATAGTGTAATTTTTGTATGTTGAATGTAATAGAGTATAATACGATGGAAATTTGTTTTAATAGCCTTTAACAGTTACGTGTAGAAGCATAAATAACACATTGATTGTATTCAATACAAAATGACAACAAGAAAAAATCTACAACATAGTTAACGAAGTTACACTATTATCACACAATACTGTAATTTTGGTATGTAGAATGTAATAGAATGTAAAAAGATATTATTTTAGTTTTAATGGCCTTTAACAGTTACGTGTAGAAGCATAAACAACACATTTATAAATTGAATTCAGTACATAATAACAACAAGAATAGATCTTTGACATAGTTCACGATATTAAATTATCCTCAAACATTAAAGTAATTTTGGTATGAACAATGTGATAGAATAAAAAAGAAAAGATTTTAGTTTAAATTGTCTTTAACAATTATGTGTACTAACATTAGGAAAAAATCATTGTATTCAGTGTAGAATAACAACAACAATACATCTTTGATACCGTTAAAGAAATTACACTATTTTCACGAAATACTGTAATTTTGGTATGTAAAATGTAATAGAATGTAAACAGGTAATATTATTAGTTTTAATAGTCTTTAACAATTGTATATACAAACATAAACAATACATCTTTATTGTATTTAGTACATAATGTCAACAAGAATAAATGTCTGACAAAATTAACGAAAGTACACTATAAAATAGTGTAGTTCTAGTTTGTAGAATGTGATAGAATGTAAAAGGTAATATTTTAGTTTTTAAATTCCTTAACAATTATGAGTGCAAATAGAAACCTTTTAAATATTGTGTCCAGTGCAGAATGAGATGGAAAGTTTTTGACGTAGTTAACGAAAGTACATTATTTTCACAAAATATTGTAATTTGGTTTTCTAGAATACAAATAGATAAGATTTTAGTTTTAATAGCCTTTAACAATCATGATTAGAATAAAAAACAACTCATTTATTGTATTAAGTACAGAATAACAACAATAATATATGTTTGACATAGTTAACGTAATTACACTATTTTCACACAATTGTGAAATTTTGGTATGTAGAACATAGTAGAGTATGAAAAGATAAACTTTAGTTTTAATAGCCTTTAACAGTTACGTGTACAAGCATAAACAACACATTTTTAATTCAGTTTAGAATAACAATTAGATTAATGAACCATTGATTAATAACCATTGATTAATAACAATGACCCATTGATTAACCATTGAACCATTTAATAACAATGAACCAACAAATAATAACACTCAGAAAACAACATTAGTGATTTTATAATAATACGTATTCTATATATTAGAGATTTTTAAAACGTGTGCAATAGGTAACAAATAGTAACATTTAAATATGAAAATACGATTGAAAGCGTGGATTTTGATTATCATTCAGTAGTGGATATAAAACTTATTATCCTAAAGCATTCAGTTCAGAAAATCAGTTTCCTTACCTTTCACAGATTGTTTGTACAAAACTTATAGCTAGAAATTGATATGTTTTGTTTCATACGAATTTTATTTCTGTTATGTGTTATACCAATATTTCGTAAGTGGTGAAATGATCGCGTGCTAGTACTTGACATCATCGGTTCGATCCCCATCCGGCCCACTTGAACTCTTCTACATTATTTACCTGGTCTTTAGTAGCCACCGTGGTTGATTATGTTGCTTATAAATCTTACCCCTCGTAGCTTAGAATAAGTTTCGTTATGTAATTATCGTTTCGTGATTCCTGTTTTGCACTGAAACGAAACGTTAGATCCTGGTTTGTGTTAATTTGTTTTATACATATTTCATGCTTCTTCTCTTCTTCAATGTGATTCTTCTAAACATTATTAAGTCTTTTTATTTTATTTTTATTTCTTTCGATTTTACTGTGGATATGTTTTTACTTTGTGTTTATATCTCGATTATGAATAATAATTTATTAGTTTATTGTACAAATATTTTGTAACTTAATAAAATGTTCGTTTACCTTTGGAATGCAGGCTTTGTATTTTTTCTAGTTTTGCATTTGTTATTCTTTGCAATTCTAGAATATTTATTTTACATTTTGTGTTTTATTCTACTTAACAATTTAGGATATGAATAAATAATGAATGAACGTGACCGAAGTTTCAACACTAAAGAATGTATCTAATGACACAAAATGGTATGTTTTTATTAGAGTTTTGCTGCGCATCGTATGAGTATATTGACATAGAGTTTAAGGTAAATTTTTCAGTTCAATACCTGAGCCCTTACCTAATAAAATAAAGTAAAACAAGAACATATTAGCGACGACATACACATTTCGTATCGCTTGTTGATTGAACGAAAATGAGAGTAGGAATCCGTAACACCAGTGCTACGTTAAGTGTTTTGATATCTATCTGGAAGACTAGAAATTTTGCGGTTCCCGGTGTTAGTTGGAATCAATGTTTTATTCACAAGTATGCATTGGACGTGAAAGGTATGACATCTAGAATGAAGGCTGTGTTAGATACCAGCGTTAAAATAATAAACTTTATTGAGATAATGCCTCTGAATAGCAGATTATTTTCGTTACTTTGCAATGAGAAGGATAGCGACCACAATCAACTTCTACTTCATTTTGAAGTTTTCTGGATGTCAGGGGAGACAGTTGCTCACCAGTCTCTTTGAAATAAGACGGGAAGTACTAATGTTGCGAACGAAATCAAAGATGATTATATTTTATTTCTTGCTGACGTCTTGCGGCTAAGTTTCTCTTTCATATCTTTCAATATATATTTTCAAAATTAAACAAACTAAATCTCTGATAAAGGCTCATAATAAAATGAAGGCGTTTGACAGGAGAGTTGTTTTTTTCATCATTTGTGTAATATATCTGGCCTTTTTTGCCCCTAGAGTTGTTCTTAATGGAAAATGACTGTATTAAAATTAATTATGCCATGTATAACTTCCGATCTCTAAACTATAAAGTAATCGAAAAATATTTTCTAAATAATAAATTTGATGAAATTTCATGGGTTCGTAACTATTTTCGTTGTGATATTGGAAATAACAAACTGTTATTTAATTAAAATGAGGAGTTAATTGAGCTCTCGAATGACGCTGCACTTAAAATTCCAAACAGAAGGCATGGCTAATTTCTGCACGTGATCACTAGTGAAAAGAGTGTAGAGTAAACTATAATACGGTGCTCTAAAAATCATAATTCAGTTTGCTTCTACGTATTTCTGTGAGAATGGGGTTTAATCACTAACTGAAATGGACTTGATGTATGTGCCCATATCAAACTGAAGGTCACCAGTGTACATCCAAAAATTAAAACATTGGCTCTTCAGGCGGCACGCTTATCCATTTTATTAATATAAGTACCTTCTACATGTTTCTCTTTTTTAGATTATCAGATATATTCCATTCTGAAACATAAATGGATATCTATCTTATGGATATCTAAATTATTCAAAATAGTTTTTAATTATGTAATATATTCTAATATGAATTTTATTCAAGATATTAATTCCAATGTTATTTTCTTTGGGTGGATGGTAATCAAATGGTCCCGGTTTCGAAATCTGGTGGGGACATAAGTGGTTTGGAGTCCATATAAGATAGTTGGTCCGGTCCATAAAACGTCATCTGCATCCGATAAAAGGCAACGTTAAAACACCATCGGTTAATCTTGCGTAGCGACCTTCCGTCAGAGCATAATAACCACAATCATCATTAGTTGAAATATAATATAAAATTTAGAAAATGTTGGTTGATATTGTTACAAAAATAAGTTAAATTGTTAAAATAATATTGTTTTATATATTGGTTTTAAGAAAGGACGGAAAACCAAATATGGTAAAATTTGCTTTCAAAGGTAGCAAGAGTAAGGTGCTATGTAGAATCTCCCAATTTATAAAACGGGCCTGCAATTGAAAAAAGAACTCGGTTTTAGAGCATGAGAACTCATCATAAATAAATTTAATCCTAATATGCTAATTAAATATCTATACGAACGTATTATAAATTTATTTTAAAATATTTAAATATGGGTAATATTTTTGTTTATAATTTCGCATTTGCAGTTATTGGATAAACCTTTTCTTATAATCTTCCAACGATATACATTTACTATTGTAAACTATATGATTTATTCCTAACATCATTAGATTGCTATAACTTGAGATTGTTTGTGAGACGACTTTCTGTAATAGATTTTATCTTGATATGAAGAAGTACTAAAGTCACTTTTAATAGCACAAAATTGCACATAATTACATTGCTTTTGAAGTGCTAACTATTTTTCTTGATATTCTACAGTAGTGTATCTTTTACTAGATTAATTATTGCGTTGATTGTCTTCAGTATCTTGTTCCAATAATTATATTTCTTTCAGCGGTACTTCTAAGGATATCATTACTTGGTTTTGTAGATCTAACACTTTCTTTCTACTTCTGGTTCCATACTTTCTATTCCTCCAAACTACTCAATTTCCTTAATTCTTTCTATCATAACCTCTTGCGTTTTCATTACATGTTCTTTCTTCCTGTATATCAAATGCTTGCTGTTCTTTTCACTTCTTCCTTTCCCACACATGACAAATCCCTTCCTCTTTCTTTTTTCTACACTGAGGTCTTCGAAATCGCCTCATGCCGTCATTAGCATCAACAACACAAAATTCCTGATTCAATTCATGCATCTTCTTTATGTGAACATCCTCTTGTTTATGTACCACAATGAAATTATGCAATGATTTTATTCTTGGAATCACTAGATTATGTGAACACGAGTGTACTTTGTCTACATCCGCATTCAATGCTCACGAATGGGACATCATTTGTATAGGAGTTTCAAAATGTTTTGGAGCATGAGAACGCATCATGGGTTAATAAATGTACATACATCAACCACAATATGATATTGATAAATAATCATGCGTTAACGTACATAATAAAAATAAACGGATTGCCTTATATCACCTTAAAGATGTTGTCAGTATTCTTTTCACATATGCTTACACATGGCCCACACATTATATTCTTCTCGATCACAGTAAAATTATAATTCCAACTGAATTCATTATATAAATGTACTGAATATAAAATATTTATCTAAAATAGAAATCTAAAAAAAATATTTATAAACGGAACACACTAAGATATTTCAAGCCATTCTTGGCATTCAAAATTGCAAACTCAAAGCAATTAAAACCATTGTTGAAAGTTCGATTTTTTAAATTAATTAAAATTCCTATGTGTTCTGATAGAGAATAAAATAATGTTTTCACCTTAGACTTAACAAAGACATTTTGTTTCCGTGTTAATAGCACCCATTTTTTTCACATAGTATGAAACTATTACAAACATTTCGGTGATAATTCCACTTCCTTATAGATAGATTTATAGTCATGATAATCAAATTCAGAATAACCCCGGGAATCCGAGTTCCAGGAAGACGGGATTTACGATAATCCGAAAACCTCCGAACGGAAATTGATCGTGAAATTAATTTTTTGATCAAACAAGAAATTACATAATTAAGGGAAGAGGAAGGTATATTTTTTGCATAAAGAAAAAAATAACACAATGGAAAAAAACTGAAATTCTAGAGTACACATTAGCATTATTATACAATACATACTAACCCCGTATCTTCTTCTCACCCCTGCCCTACAGTAGTGGCTGACACGTCGTCATGACTGGTTTATTCTATTATAATGCTTAATGGATGAACTGGTATATTCATTACATTTTGTTTTTGTTAATCCTACTTTTATAGATTACGAACACGTCTCAGCCAAAATGATTTCGAAATCCCGTGGTTATGCTGTAGCAAAATTTTTATATCTATCTATCAGAAATTGCGCGGTAGAAATTTGTAAAATGGTCACCTAGATATTATCTGGAAGAAACAAAATATAAATATGAAGAAAACATATATATAAAGAATTACATATAAATAAAATATATATAAAAACACCAATTGAAAAGTTGGTTACGCATTTACACACGCTTTACTATATTCGGATACATTCCTCTCTTAATTTGTAAGATTGGAACCAGAAGCTGTATCTGATTTTCGTGTCATTAATGGGAACCCAGATCCTGTTTCTTCACCTTCAGAAATATCTAGTGAACTTAGAAGCTTTCCAAGGTGTTCTGCCTTCACTGGTTGTAAAAATGATTCATCTTCTTTTGAAGACATATGGCCTTGTATTTCACTTCGTTGATCACTACAAATGGAAGAATAAATGTTACGATATACAATTAAAGTCAAACAAACAAAAGCAACACTTCAAAATAATCTTGCGAAATATTTCTTGTATTGCTTATTTATTATGAATAAATGAGCAAAGTATTTAGCGCCTTGTTTAGAAGATAACATTAATATTTTACACTTTGGGGATCGTTAAAAAATTAAGCATAAAATACAATAATGAATAAAGCTATATTGTGCAGTTTTCAACTAACAACGACTACATAACCGTCTTAGGTAATATTTTCTAACCTTAAGAAAAATATCCTAATATCAAAACAAAAGAACGCAAAAATGAGTAATACCGAATATCTACTTATAAAAAGTAGATTTTAAAATAAAAGTGAAATTATAAAAAATAAACCGAGCAGCTTTACCTGTGTACTACAGCGTCCTCGTTACATTTCCGAGTTCCTGCGTTGATCCCAGCGTCTAACCATTCTAACTTACTTATATCGAGGGATTTCCTCACTCATACTACGCAAATGCCGGGATCACACATTCAAAATACACCCTTGCCCACATATTCTAGAATCCTTTTCTCTTCCCTATCCCTGGCTAAATGCCTTAAATATAATTAAATTGCTTCAATCCGACCTATTTTTCACATATATTTATAAAATTTAAAAAAAAACTAAGTGGCCCCTCTGCCCGGGATAGGAACAGCTTTTTCCAAATATACTTCATGCTCAAAATAAAGTCTGCTAAACCTCTCTGAATGTTACCCCAGCGCTTTTCCTCAATCACACCGGCCAAATGACGTGCGTGTATCCTAAAATCAGGCCGTAGCTTACAAGCTGATGCATTCGTTCATCTGCCATATTCCAGACTGAAAATGAAATACCTCAACCTGATAAACACATTAGTTTGTTAATTACCGCATTTGACCCTCTTTCTGATGACCCGTTTTCCAATTATTATTTTGACATAAAAATCTTCACGTCACAGCGATTAGAAGCGTTTTGTCCAAATATCCTTCCACCTTAAAATAAAATTTGTTACACATCTGTAAATGATTTTAAGACTTTTTCTCACTAACACCAAGGAAATCATCTTTGTTTGTTATCAGACCATACAAACTACTACCTACCTGAAGTTAAAAGTTGCTGTTTTATGTAATAATAAATGAAAATGTATTATCATATTTCCCACATGAGTGTACTTTAATCCACTACAAATAGAAGAAGTCAATCAGAACTTATGCGTTTCATAAAGGGAAAATCCTATCATGGCTAGTCTAGTTATTGATGCTAACAACGAGAAAATCATTCTCTTTTGTCTTTTGACACACCCTGTCTTGAAATCACATGGTATTATTTGTGCAATTATATTCACAAATTGCCGTTCTCGCTTGTGTAAAATTTGAATCAATTGTTCATAACCCGTGCATGTAGTATTTGTCAGATGTACTGAAGTAAAGTCTACATGTAATCTGTATGGAATAAATTCCGTATCCTCATAGTTGATCAGCGCTTCAATTTTTCCTATGGATATTCCAAACTGCTTGAAAATGATTTCCGATGTTCCCTTATGAAGAAGTAGTACTAAGCAAAACAGAATTGCTGAATACGTCATTATTGGTCAATGCCTTTGGAGTGTATTGGCCGTTCTTTTGAAAAGAGAGAAAAAGATGCTGAGTTAAAATTCTGACTCTGTTAGCTACAACTCTGAAGTACTGGAATGTGCCACCATCTAGCGCTGATGCTTCCACGAGAGATGCTGACATCTAGTGCATAATGCACGAGTTTCTAACTCCTGTCGGTTGAGAAGCAAGTCTGAAAAATTACTTTATAGAAGTAATTATTTTTTCTTTTGTTTTTCCTCTCCATAACTAATTGAGAAGTTCTTTCTAGAACTGTTACTGTTCCTTTTTGCCGTGATACGGTTTCATTCTGTCAACGGCAATGTACTGCTCTGTCGGTCGACACAGAGGAGGCATTTGTAATTTATATAAATTCGCATGATTTTTTTCAAGTACTGTGGCGGATAATATATTTTCTCTAAGTCCACGCCTGGGGACTTCCTTTAATGCGTCTAGGGATGTAACCTAAAACCCTACTTAATATAGAATATTTATTCTGGGAGTGCCTCCTAGCATATAATTTTTTCTGTTAAAGGAAATGCTTGTGTGCCTCATCGCCAGCCTTCTTACATATTTGAGGAAACTTCCCTTGAGGTACTGGAGTGTGTGGAACGACCCCTAGATTGCAATCCGCTACTGTTCTCGGTACGTAGCCTGTAACCAAGAAGCGAGGTCACTCTTTCAAATTAGTTTGAATATTTGTGCCAGATGCAAAGAGTAGTGTTACCCCAGTATCGTACACCATGGTAATTAATTATTTTTGTTACCAACAAACGTACTCCGTAATTAAATTGTTACTGCTGACACGCATTCGTAACTCCTTCCCATGATACTTCCCCCGACTCTAGTGGTGGTTTCGTAAATGCACTCCGGAATTCTACAGAGCATTTGCCTTTTTCTTGGATGAAAAGAAAGTAGTGGCTGAAGAAAAAATTAATTTGTTTCAAAAAAAAAACGAGACCTCTTTCCTTACAGCCCACACGCGGCGATTTGAAGTCCCTAAGGCCCAACGTTAATTTAGTTGAAGAGAAAAAAGGAGAAAGGGTGGAGGATAGGGGAAAGTGGATTTTGTGAGTTGTTGGATTAAATTATGTTCAGTATTTGCTTTGTTTCATTACTGAACAGTTGGAAGTACATTATTGTGGTAAAGCGTGTGTGTAATTTTGTGCGAAATAAGGATACGCTTTGATGGTAAGTATGCATCCTTAAGTTTGTAAAAAAGAAAACTTTGACTTATTTTGTTTAAAGTGATTTTACAAGAAATTAACAAAACAGAATATTTTTAAATTTTTGGAACGTTCATTTACTCCCCTTGTTCTTAAGAGACATACTTTTGCATATTTCATATGTAAGTCACTAAAGTTTGTGGTATTTGTTACCTGAAATGAACTGATTATTTACTTTATACAATTTACACAGCAACGTAAATCAATTGACAATATAATATTTTATTAATATATGCTGATTTTGTGTTTATTATTTAAAATAGAGTCGTGAGGTTTTGCAGTTTTAAAATCGCAATTTATTAAAAGCTTAAGTAACCTTTATATTTATAGGGAACAATTTAGTCATTTTTTAATTTGGCGCTTCATGATTTGCCTTTGCTCATTAAAATTGACACCCATGCCCCAACTGGGACTCGAACGCGGGACCTTAGAGCCAATAGCCTACTGCCGCAAACTGTTTGTCCGGAAAAATTTTAATTTATTGATGATGACGATAAGTAAATTACAGCTACATTTTGTACTTATGCATGAGGAATTTTTTAAAAATTATTTCAGCATGTTGATTTTGTACGTAAAGAACTGTGCCGAACGTGAAGTTACTACCTCCGTATTTGTTTGTTGAATCTAAGGGAAACTAAGAAATATAACAGGGCGGGAGATGGTCAGGACTTATGTGAACTTATTATTACAGTATTTGCCTGATGGGACTGAGGGAAACTAAGTAAACGCAGTCAGTAAATTTGGTGTTTTTTTTTATTTTGGCAAAGGTGCGATTTTAAGAAAACGATGAAATATAACAAGAAGGAAGCCGGCTAAGACTTATATGAAATTAATACTTTGGTATTCGCCTGATGGGATTGAGGAAAACTAAGAAAAACGCAGTTCGTAAATTACGTGTATTTTTATTTTGGGTAAGGTAGGATTTTAAGAAAAGGAAGAAATATAACAGGGCTGCCAGGACTTATACGAAATTAATACTGTGGTATTTGCCTGATGGGACTGAGGGAAAATTTGACAATTTTTCTGACGGAATTATGTTTTTTTTTGTTACTTTGGCTTGAGCAGAAATTTAGGAAAAAGTATGGGATTTAGGACGGAGGGGCGTAGAACTAATATTAAAGTGCAAAATTTTGTATTTGCCTGGTGGGACTGAGGAAAATATTTAAAGCTTTTAGGGAAGACATTACATGTTTTAGTTTTTTTTTGTGAAAGAATATGTTGAATAAAACTGTATGAATATATCTTAATCGTAAATTATTTACAGCGTTTTTTTAAATTTATTTTCAGATCTGTGAATCACACCCAAAATAAGACGGAAATAAGAAGCAAAATAACGTTAAAAACACTATAAGGTAAGACTATGAATTTTGATTCTGCTGATTTTAAAAAGATGAATAATAGAAACATACACAACTTAAAGGGTAGGAAATACAAACACTAAACGTGGCAAAGAAACGTACGTTATTTAAAAAAGAAATATTTTGTTTATGCATGACTAAATAGAAAAGCATGGGGCCGACTGCTAGTCCCTGCTAACACGACTACGTGTATATTTAGACGACAAAAATGAAGATCACTAGTATGGAATTAGAAGAATACTGGACAAAACGTTTGCCTTGAGATAAGTATTAGAGAAAAATGAGAATACAATGGGACGGTTCACTAAATGTTCATTGGTTATAAGAAAGGATGTGATTCTATCAAAGATTAAAAGCTAGACAGTATCAAGACATGGAATTGGAGAAGTGTGTTTCATCGACCCCATAAACAGATAACAAAATACATAACAAACCGAAAAACAGAGGAGGAAGGAAATACATATATAACAATTAAGAATGAGACCATAGAGAAAAAATTAAATACTTGACAGCATGTTTAAGAATCAAAAACGAGGTCACAAAATAAATAAAAATATCTTATTATCGGGCAACGGTTGTTTCTATATAGCACAGAAATTCCTAACCTCCCGAGTAATGGCAAGGAAGTCAAATAGAAAATATGCAGAACCGTTATTCAGCTAATAATTCTTTACGGTTGTGAAAGTTGAAGTACGACGTTAGCACATGAACATAAATTACGTGTGTATGAAAAATAAGATTATTAAAGAGACATACGGTACTAGACGAGAACAGAATGAAGGATATTGCATAATGTAGAATTCCATGCAATATACGACTCACTTGATATTGTAAGAAGAATAAAATCGCGACGGCTAAGATGGTCAGGCCATATAACTCGGGATGGGAAATAACGAGGAATTTGTTTCATCCTGATTGGTAATCGAGAGGACAACCGAAACTTTGTAAAGACGAAACGTCGTTGGAGGTACAAACTCAGAATGGATCTTTGAGAGATCTTTCGTTCGTAACTAATACAGGCCTTTTTAAGAAACTATCATTCATTAACAGGATATGCATTATTAGTTGTGCAGTGATATGAAATGCGAATTGAGGACATTTTTAATGTTCTTCTGTAAAATCAAGGAAATGGACAAAGCACGTTCTTTTCTTTGCTCTTCAATTAATATAAAAATAATTATCTAAATTATCAGTGTTGTATCGGAGCATTGTTGCATCTAAGATTATATCTACTATGAACTATCTAACATTTTCCTTCTTATTTTGGGATTTCAAAACTTTAAATTCAATACAATTAGAGGTATTGTTCAAAGTTCAAATTATCGTATTAATTTAAATTCTAAATGAGTTAAATTAACCGCTTGCCTCACGTAGAATGAATCTATCTCAAACTTTCCGCTTAAAATTCAGCATCTTTACATATCTCATTAACCTCCATCTTAATTAAATTAATTAATTTTAGTAAAGATTGGTAAGAACTATTTGAGTAGAAACAAGTTAAATGATTATCTGAATATTAATTTGAAGAGAAATGATGTAGGTAATTTCATATTATCGCCAACCAAAGAATATATTTAATCAATTTTATATATTTCATATGTAAATGGTCGACAAAATGTCGACTCGTAACGTTGTTGGAATTCAATATTATATTTAATATATTCAACGATTTTTTTTTCAGACTATAATATGAGGAGCAAACAAGCAATAGGACGCAAGTCTATTTTTAGATGAAAAAAAATTGTGTTAGTTTTAAGACCAGAATGAAGAGCTGCATCTAATAACAGAAACTAATTTTCTATTACTGTACTTATCTCATTGTAATACATACTTTCTTCATAAATTACTTTGCATCATTAACTAAAGTCCTTCATTAAGGTTCTAAAAACGAAACCTATTAATCTAAAAATGGACTTGCGTGTTTTGGCGATTTGTTCCCCATACGTGTAATGTATATGAGCCAGTCAGCATGACTGTTATTTAATTGAATCTCTTTGTCATGATGATACGCTTTACATACAAAAATGTTTCACACAAGAAGCTTCAAGATTATGCACGATCGATTGAGTAATTCATACAAGTACAACTTTGTGAAGCTGCGGAAGGAGTAATGATGGCGGAAAGAGCTTGACCCTGCGCTCATCAGTCTCTCCAATTTTCTCGTTCATGAAGGCATTCTTATGAAGTTAGTGTTCAAGTCGCTATATTAAATAGAAGTATACAAATTTAACCGCGTGTTGTGCACCAGTATTGTTTCTGTAAAGCTCTGAATTCGTTTAATTGAGTGATTAACAATGCCAAACAATCGCCAAAAAGTGTTGCTACAGGTATGCAACCCACTTCGTCTTTCCCCATGGCCAGCAAGGATCTGCTGAAACAAGTGTGTGATCACTTCAAGGCGGTTGTACAGTCACCGGACATTACAAAGGTAATTGTGGACCCAATAATTGAAACCGTAATAAATGTGATGGTGAAACGGTTAGAAGAGACGTTGAAGTTTAATACTGAAGTGATAGATGACATGAAAAAAGAACTGAAACAGGGAACTAAGCCTTTGATTCGCTGCAGGAAACAGTGACAGAGCTTGAACGATATCAGAGGCGAAAATCGCTTCGAATCTTCGGTATCTAAGAAGAACGTGGTGAAAATATGAACGTTATCGTGCGATCTGTGCTTGAAGAGAGCTTTGGTGTGATGATTGATGAGGTAGATTTATGCAGAACACACAGGATTGGACCCAAATATCCAGATAAATGTAGACCTATATTCTGCAAGTTTACAAATTACAGAGCGCGGGTCCTGGTGTTCTCAAATAAGATAAAATTAAAGTCGACCGGAATTACAATAACGGGAGATTTGTATCAAGCGACGTTACAATTGTTTCGAAAAGCAGTAGACAAAATTGTCTATCAACAAGTTTTTACTCAGGACGGGAAAATTGATCGTAAAAGATGATGTAAAGCATTTCGTAACAACAATCCAACAGCTTTCATTGATTAAAACATACCACTATGGACAAAACCTACAGAGAAACTGGGACGACCTAGGTAATGTTTATATCTTAATTGAAAATACCTTCTTTTTTTCTCTTTCTATCGTTACCGTATTTAATTATTTTTAGTCAGTCTGTTACGTATTTTCTGTATATAGTTTATTTTTGCAATAAGCTGTTAATTGCAGCTTTCTCTTAAACTAGATCAATCAAATCTTTACTCGTATTAGCATCAATTACTTCTACCATTAGCACACCGTTTATTTTATTAGTAATATAATTTTCGTTTAATCCTTTTCTATCATAGGACAAATCTGAAACTCTCTTGCTACAAGGGAATATCCATAATGAGTCTGTTCCATTGAATAGGATTACTTCTACAATAAGCACGTTTATAGGGAAAGAATGTCAACTTCTTATCTCCTCTAGTTGTTCATATTTTATTTGTAAAAGATCAATTATTTGGACAAAAGGTCGAAATTAAATGAAAAAAAGAAGCTCCCTAAAACCTAAACGTTGAATAGCACTAGTCACCAAGTCAGTGGCCTTTCCAACTGCATTCTTCTCCCTCTGCCTTTCCAAACTTCCATGACAGTTACTTTGAAAGAATCCCCCCCAAATGTATCCGCCTCGCCTTCACAACAACAACCACGACCCGACCTTGGGCAAACAATTTCTTTTCAACAAGAGCTACACGAAAATTTGAATTCCTGCACAAAAGAGTTAAAAGATGTGTAATAAGTGCATGCAAACCACCTAAAATTAGCTATAGACAGATTAGTTATTTAGGTGCAATATTTATATTTAAACTGTGATTACTATATTTGCATGGCTAACCTTAACATTAATCTCCTCAAATCGTCAGAATCGAACGCGAAATTTCTCCTTGACATCATTTACGAAGCACACGGTAAAGATATTGTCAGTAAGCCAACCAGGATTACACCAACATCCAAAACTTTTATAGACGTTATAATTTGTTAGGAGCACCTAAAAGTAATACATGAAGATCAAAGTTCTATGCATGGAATGTCTGACCACAATCTAGTTTATGCTATACTCGGAATAAAAGTAAATACATGAAGATCAAATTTGATGCCTTGAATGTCTGACCACAATCTATATTTTATACTATATTCTGAATAGAAGTAAAGAAAAGATACCACAAAATTTTAGAGGTTAGGAATTTCAAAAATTTTGTTAAAAAATGAATTTCGCAAAGATGCGAAAATATTTCATGAGACCAAACACTTATGAACAATGATGTAAATGCACCCTTATTCGAACCTCTGTATTTTAATGTTAGCAAATAAACACTTCCCAATCAGAAAAATTAGGGTAAAAACCTCCTGCGCCATGGATCACAGAAGAGGTAAGAGAGTTTTGGACTCTACGAGACTATTATAACCGTAGATATATTAACACGTGTGGTTAAGACGCATTGCTATCATACATTTATTTTGAAAACAGGTGAAAAAGGTTATTCGTAACATCAAATTCCATTACTGTAATCATAATATAAACAAAAATATTAAGAATTCTAAAGTATTATGGAATACACTGGAAAGGAAGGGGCTTATACGTAACAAACGTAAAATCAGTCTGCCATCATACCTTCTAAATGCGAATTCTATTAATTAGTATTTTGCAAATTCAGCTAACCAATACAAATAAAATAGAGCAACTAATCAACTCATATAGAAAGAAAAAAATAGTAGAACACTTCACCTTTAAAAATGGTAATGAACTTGAGGTATTAAAAGTAATTAACCAAATAAAATCAAATGCAAGG